>CAXHKU010000279.1:0-23000 GCA_964017125.1 Flabesymbios commensalis
TTGTAAATGAAAGACCTGAGTAGTTAAGTAGGTATCAGGTTGATAGTTGTCAGATTTAGTTGTCTGTACTGCTGAGCAAAGTCACAAGACAGTAACTGCTTACATTACAATTAAGCAGTTACTGCCCTTTGATTTTGCAGAGCTAACCACTCCACGACTGTGTCAGGTCCAAACTGAAAGTAAGCTACATGTAAGTCAATTCTAAAGCAATTTTTCCAAAGTTTGACCATTTGACATGTAACACAATTCTTGAGAATAAACCAGAAAGAAGTTAATGTGTTGATAGAGAGGCGTCATAATTTTATTGTCAAATGATTTAGGCCTACCTTTTAAACTATGGAATATTTTTTTACGTAATTTTCAAAATGAATGCTAAATGACATAATGTCATGGTCATCAATCCTCCACCTTTGGACAGACTTTGGCACAGCGCCTCGCACACCCATTGCTGGCCCAGCATTGGCACAACACTGGGTTAGCATTATGCCAACGCTAGTGTGTCAATTGCCATTGTGTCAATCCGAGTATTGTGCCAACGCTAGCCCACCAGTGTGTCAATTCCAGCAGTGTGCCAACGCTTGATATTTCCAGAATTGTGCCAACGCTGGCCCAGCACTGTGTGAATCGCAGCATTGGGTCAGCGTTGGCTCATCGGGTTTGTGGTTGTCTCGGTATCTTTCTATTTTTCGAAATATAACATTTTGGGGAAGTTTTAGTGGCCAGCAAACACGAAACGTTAGACCAATGTTGGCACAATGTTGGGCCAGCGTCGTAGACGATGGGCGAGCATTGGACCGACATTGGCTGAACAAATTTGTAGGCTATGATGATTATTTATAGACCTGTGGGCGGGGGCCCTAGGGTAGTGGTTAGCACCGCTGCCTTTCACGCCAGAGTTCGGGGTTCAGTTCCCGGTCTCGGCGGTTTATAAGAAACAAAAATGTTTCTTCCCCATCCACGTGTGAAAGTTAGTATTGTGGGGAGCCTCCGTGACCGAGAGGTAGCGTGCTCGGCCTCAGACCGCCAGGGCTCGAATTTCGAATCCTGTGTCTGGAGGACAGTGTCATCTCAATCATCTCACCATCCTCAGGAGGTTCTCCTTGCCCAGTTTAGCCTATATGTGCACAAAGGTGGCCTAAAGCCCAATTCATTTCATTTTTATTTATAGACCTGCGGGCCTGTTTCAGGTTCTTAAGTGCACTAAAACAATTAGTGCACTTAAACTGAGTAAGTGTATTTTTATTTTTAAGTGCACTTAGAATTTGCGTTTCAGTTGCATGCACTTAAAATCGCTAGTGCACTAAGGGAATTTTAAGTGCAGTTGGGCCTAACAATCATAGCAGGCCTAACGTTAGTTGCTAAATTATTTCATTAGTAGCTAGTCTATATCTAGTTGTTTAAAAATCCTCGTATACTGTACGGTGTGTAGAGTCGCTCCGTGGGTCAAAATAAACAAGACTACATAAGTCCAGGAGCTCCCGCTCCGAATTAGAATTTGATTTAAGCAATTTTGTATAGGGTTAATAATGTAGTCCTAGTATAGGTCAAAAATCAAGACGCAAGACAACTAGGTCTAAGAAGCCCAGTCTAAGAGTAAGATAAGAACTAGACAGTCTGTCAGAGATTGCAAACCTCCATTGAAATTAATTATCCTAATCAGTATCCCAGTAATGGTCTACCTATCTGGCACGGTTTACCCGATATCAGGCCAATCGAGTTAACTAATAGCTGATTTTCGGTCATTTTAAATTCGATATAAATTAGTTAAAAACTTAGGGTGCATTCTCCCCCGAAACCTCAAATTTTGTTTTATAGTAAAGGACTAACATCTAACACAGTTTGCAAAATATTCGGCATGTGAAAATAAATAATGGCCGATAGGGGGCCATTTTGAATTTGATCGAATCAGAATTTTTCAAGATGCATCCTCAGCTGAAATCTCACATTTCATTCTATAGTAATCGTCTAGCTATCTAGCACGGTTTACCAAATATCGGCCATGTGAAAGTGAATAATGGCCAGAAGGCGGCCATTTTGAATTTGATCAAGTCAAAATTTTCCAAGATGCATCCTCAGCTGAAATCTCACATTTCATTCTATAGTAATGGTCTAGCCATCGAGCACAGTTTACCAAATATCGCCCATGTGAAAGTGAATAATGGCCGATAGGAGGCCATTTTGAATTTGATCAAGTCAAAAATTTTCAAGATGCATCCTCTCCTGAAATCTCACATTTTGTTTTATAGTAATGGTCTAGCCATCTAGTACGGTTACCAAAAACCGGCTATGTGAAAGTGAATAATGGCCGAAAGGCGGCCATTTTGAATTTGATCGAGTCAATTTTTTTCAAGATGCATCCTCTCTTGTAATCTCACATTTTGCTTTATAGTAATGGTCCAGCTATCTAAAACGGTTTACCAAATATCAGCAATGTGAAAGTAAATAGTGGCCGATAGGCGGCCATTTTGAATTCGATTGAGTCGAAAGTTTTTAAAAGGCATCCTCTCTCGAAACGTCACATTTTGTTTTATAGTAATGGTCTAGCTATCTAGCATGGTTTACCTGATATCAGGCCTATCGAGGTAAATAATGCTGATTGTCGGCCATTTTGAATTCGTAAGTTAAAAATTTTCAGGGAGCATCCTCCCCCGAAAAACTCACACTTTGTTTTATAGTAATAAGGTAATGGTCTAGCCATCTAGCACGGTTTACCAAATATCAGCCATGTGAAAATGAATAATGGCCGAAAAGGTGGCCATTTTAAATAAGATCAAGTCAAATTTTTTCAAGATGCATCCTCACCTGAAATCTCACATTTTGTTTTACAGTAATGGTCTAGCCATCTAGCACGGTTGACCAATTAACGGCCATGTGAAAGTGAATAATGGCCGATAAGCGGCCATTTTGAATTTTCTCGAGTCGAATTTTTTCAAGATGCATCCTCTCCTGAAATCACACATTTTGTTTTATAGTAATGTTCTAGCCATCTAGCACGGTTTACCAAATAACGGCCGAGTGAAAGTGAATAATGGCCGATTGGCGGCCATTTTGAACTTGGACGAGTTGAATTTTTTCAAAATGCATCCTCTCCTGAAGCCTTACAATTTGTTTTATAGTAATGGTGTAGATATCTTGAGCGGTTTTCATGATATTCCACAATATCAGGCCTGTCGAGGTGAATAATGGCTGATAGGCGGCCATTTTGAATTTTATCAACTTCAAATTTTTCAAGATGCATCCTCTCCTGAAACCTTACAATTTATTTGATATTAATGGTGTAGCTATCTTGAGCGGTTTTCATGATATTCCGCAATATCAGGCCTGTCGAGGTGAATAATGGCCGATAGGCGGCCATTTTTAATTTTATCGACCTGAAATTTTTCAAGATGCATCCTCTCCTGAAACCTCACAATTTGTTTTATAGTAATGGTGTAGCTATCTTGAGCCGTTTTCATGATATTCCGCAAAATCTTTCAGTCGGATTTACCGATGTTATAAATTAGGTCAAAGTGCTGGGTCAACTTCAAGGTCAAGGTCCTAAAACCTGAAAAGGCACAACTAGGGACCTTAGAGAACATGTATGTGCAATATGACTGTCATCGGCCCAGTTGATGAATGAAACTATGATTGATGACGTAATTAACCACGTGCACGGCCATTCATGAATCTGAAAGTTGTACAGGAAGTTGTAGTACTCAAGGTAACGGCGGGTATACTCGAAATAGAGGGGGTAATGTCGAACACCAAGTAGGGTATAATCGAACACCCACCCATTTTTTAATCTAAAGAGAAAATAACCAGTCTAGAAGCAGGAACATGCGCAGTATACTCAAATATGATACAAATAGAATCAATGTCAACTGTAATTCGTCCACAAAAAAAAAATATAAAACAAAAAAATATTAGGAAATGCCACTGTTCGAGATTACCCGAATCTATTGAAATCTGAGATTTTTTTCAGTTTCCTTCATATTACTTTTTAAACCCGCATAGTAACGTCACAACCGTTTGCAGGCCTACAAATCGCTCCATTGTTTATTTTCTTTCGAAATGACGCATTCGCTGTGAAACTGTGGTGTAGGCCCTATAGGCCTAGTGTTCGTAATAACACGAAACCAAATTAATTGATGGGTCTATTTCCGAACACGTCCCAAATGATAAGGCTATCATGACCATAGATTTTCCCTATATCTATGATCATGACCATTGCCTGGCGAGCCCTGCCAATTTCATTTATGGCCGGGTATTGGCCAAGGTTCTTAGTCACGTGACCATCATGCCTGTGCTATTGAGGCCAGTGAATAATTTTCTGGGTCAAGTCATAGGAAATGCGTCAAAGGGGAAATACAATACTGTGAACATTTCTTCATCCGGGGAAGTGACCTTTCAAAAATGTCTGAAATCGGGGATTACCCTATTTTCATCTAAAAATAGCAACAAGTCACAAACATTCGCCACTGGGGCATACCAGAGGCTACATGAAGCTCGGCCACGCCGCGTAGTGTGGCTCTGGGAACCAGAGTATCATGACCAAAAATTGTTTCTTGATGTTTTTATATCTAGAAGGTGCATCGCAAGGTACATTTTCCCATATAAATAATAATTCCAGGATTGATAATACATATCATAAATAGACCATTACCTTCCGTGTAATTACCTTAATTTTTAAAGACTTGTCTACTTTACGATATTTTGAAAGTGACTTTTTAAAAAAGCAAAATTAATGGATATGAAATTGGTCCATAATAACGGTGCGTGACAGAACGTGACAGAACAGAACACAATTTATTCATGTCTAGCCAGCAACGGGATGAAATAGGCCTATATTAGCAATGTTCGGAAATCCCCCCCCGCTCGGAAATACCCGAAACCGCTCTACCACATAGTATTCAAGTCATAGTTGCTTGCGTCCTAGTTTGAAGACAACAGATCGCCAAATGATGCGTACAGATTATGCTGCTTCTAGAATGAAAGGTGAGTCAAAATAAATATTTATTAAAGGGAGGGTGTTAAGGTTAAGGTTGGGTGAGCATCAATAAATGGAACATATCCTATTAATTAAAACAGCTAATTTAATTTTTACTTAATTTTTTTTATTATTGGTAAAAAAAATGTTTTTGTTAGATTTTTCGAGCCGAAGTCACTTCGGATTCTGTAACGGTCACGGGAACTCCCGAACAGCCTGGCACGTCACACGTTGAAGTCATGAAGAGGTCCCCGTCAAAATGGCTACAACTAGCGATGGAGATTTATCCGATTTCTCAGAGAGTAGTGAACCTGTGAACTCCCCCGTCAACTCACGCTGACTCAGTCAAAATTCTCAAACGATTTTGATGATATTTGGTAGCCTATTAACGAAAGTTAAACCAAAGAAAATAGAATCAGAAAGAAGGTCTGCTTCGAAAACGTCGAATTTGCGAATTTCTCTCTTCACTTCCATCAAAGATCGACATTGTATTCAAACAACGCGCATCCTTGTTAACCGCCCTGCCATAAATGCTAATGACCCCATGCCCCCCTTTCGCCGGATCTGATGCGAGTTGCGAAGCGTAACGGCTCGGACACAACAAATTTGTCTAAATCCCCATCACCGCCAATGCTGGACCAACGTCTCCGACGTTGGTCCAGCATTGTACAAATGTTGCCTACAAACGTTTTGTGTTTGCCGAGTAGGCACTTCGCGACGTCATCATGGGAATTCACTGGTTTATGTCGATACGTCTAAGGAATTTTCCTTTTCTCCTTGAAAAGTGTAGCATGTTGATGGTCGAACCATCTGCGTGCGACGTCTCAGAACAAAGTTATGGGAATTAGAAGTTTGGTCGTATTTATTCATTGAATTATTTACAAAATAATTCTCAAAATTATGAAATTTAACCCCAATGGCGCTCTTATTGACTTTTATCAGACGAGAGTTTGAATATTGTAAATAAACATATTATTTTGTTTTCAGCGCCGTTTGGCTAGTCTTACTAATTTTTCAAGTTTTTGGTGACAACCCTGGGTCGCTCAGTATGTAGGCCTCATCACCTAATATAAATTATTTTTGTTCCCCGAACAGTTTTATTCAAAAAATTATCATTTATATAATTATGTATCTGAATAATGCAGTCTGGTATCACAGGTGTGAACCACAATTCTACATGTATAGAAGTTAAGTAGCTGGATTTGAAAACAGTCGTGACTGCTATGCGTTCTGGTGGTAATAAGTGGTTATGGGGGTGTTGAAGTCATCATCGTGATCATTAGCCATGGTAGCAGTAGGCCTAGCGGTTAGAACTAGACGTTTGATCTAGATCTATTCTGGGACATTTACCCTGGGTAGGCCGGGAGTGAAAACTGAATTTAAGTCTCCACTGACCATAAGATATTAAATCATTAAGTTGTCTGAAGTGAACACCACACAGAACATATGCGGGATTACCATGCTTCCAGTTAGCTCTGTCGGGTTTCACAAAACGATCCCACTTGCGTGCGATTTGGGAATCTTTTGGCCATGTATCAGTGCTGTAACATCTTCATTCGTACTGTTACACAAACCGGAGACGCAACGTTTTGGCATAACAATTTAAACAAAGATGACGTTAAAACTTTGTAGGACAATCCATGAACAAGACGCTGTACAACTGGGTAGTGACTGCTTTATCACTATAGGATCAGTGCAAGTGGACTGCTGTAGGCATACGACTTCACCGTGTGACGTCACACGGCAGCTGCTGATAGTGGGAGCGTTTTTTATGACCCTCAATATGAGATCCATTTGGCCTACTTCAAATGCACTTTTTCGTGGCATATATTTAAAATTTAATGATGATTTATTTTGGGATGTACTTTAAATAGTATAATTAAGCCAAAATAACGGCCAACACTATATTTTAAAACCTTAGCAGCCTCCCTTTAAGTAGACCTATTTGGTTATCAAAGCTTCACAGAAGGTATACCGTATTTAAGGTCATGAGTAGGCCTACCACTTACACTGGTATCCGGTACTAGGTTTCAGGAGATTATTAAATTTCAAACACTAGTATAAACGGCATGTTGCACATTAAAAAAAAATCACCATGACTACTAAATCCTTGTATATCACCAACAATTCTCAGGGCTGAAGAAGCAGGTCAGGCCGGTGTGTCCCCTTTAATACAGCCGCAGTTACTGTATGTATGTCAGAGACTGACCTTCATCAAGGTCAGTGCATGACATTTGTCAACATACTTAATTAAATATGAACTGTCACAAAAAAAATGTTTAATTTTTTTCCAGGGACAAAAAAAAAGTTTGTTTCAAGGTCGGTGCTAAAAAAAAAAATTGTGTGCTAATTTTTCAGAAAAAAAAACATAACTGAAAGTAATAATCTAGCCCCCCCCCCAGAAATCAAATGGTGCGTCCCTTAGGCCTAGACTACAGATTTACTTTACTGAAAAATACAGATTAGATCTATATTCTAGACTAGGCCTAGTTATTTTCCAAAACAAAAAATAAATAAAAACGCAGTAGTCTACTATACCTCTAGACAAGCTTATGCATTAGCTTATTAGGTGCGTTTCAGTAAGGATCGTAATTCTGCCGATTTTGTAGGGGGGTGCGGGGGGGATCTTTTTGAAAAATACACACTAAATAACACATTTTGGCGACATATTTACACCGAATTGAGGAATCAAGCAATCTCACAAGACTAGTGATCATTATTAGAGAATAATGTTACCGGTATGCGTATCTAAAAAAAAGTTAATCCAAGACTGTGGGGGAGGCAGGGGGGGGGGGGGTTCCGGGGGCATGCCCTCCAGAAAGTTTAGAAAAATACACACTAAATAATGCATTCTGGCGACATTTACACAGAATTAAAGAATCAAGTAATCTCACAAGTGATCATCAGTAGGCCGAGAGATTAAGTTTACCGGTATCTAAAAAAAAGTTAACACAAGTAGGCTATGTAGAGGCTGTAGTTTTTGTAGGGGGGTTCGGGAGCATGCCCTCCAGAAAATTTTGAGAAATACACACTAAATAACGCATTCTGGCGACATAGTTACACAGAATTGAGGAATCGAGCAATCTCACAAGTGATCATTAGGCATAGTAGAGATTAAAATTACTGGTATCTAAAAAAAAGTTAACCTTAGAAAGTGGACCTTTCAGTCTGTGGGGGTGCCGCATCCCCCCTCGGTATGGGCCTGATATGGTAATAGACCAAGCTGGTAATAGACCTAGTACTAATAGGCCTATGCCTAACCCATACTAGGTATTATAGAGGGAACGTTGATGACTACAGAGTAGTAGTACATGTTACGTAGTATAGGCCATAGGCTATCCCATGTAAATTAGAGACCCACAAAGTTCTGGAAAATGTAGACAAGTCACATCTGAAGACAAGCCAATTTCAATGTAGTGTAAGCCTACAGTAGGCCTATATGAAACCTAAAAGCAAAAGTGGCCATTTGTGAGTCTGCATGTATAGCCATAGCCTCATAGGCATACATCTGCCAAGTCTAATGTGTTAGGCCTAGGCTATGTCTACACAGTATCGTCCCCCCAAAACATAAATGATCACTTCTAATAGTAGGTCTAGTCATTTATCGTCTGTCATGTCTGTTAAGATTTACAAGAATCGCACCATTTTTTCTCATATAGGCCTAGGTCTAGACCTAACTTGTATTTAAGGGTGCATACAGGTGCACTTACAGATACGTGTGAAAATTAAAGTGTGAAATGGAAACTGACACGCAACTCGGTTAGTGCACTTGCGGATTAGTGCGTTAAGTAAAAAATCTCTAGTGCACTAGCATTTTAAGTGCAAGACTGCACTTAAAATAAGTTAAAGTGGGCAACTGAAACAGGCCCTGGATATATGGATCAAATGCAAACATTGTACACTGTGTGCAATATGGGAAATATGACAAATATTCACTGAAAAAAGGCTCACACTTTATTCATTGAACAAGTGCTGTATTTCACCATATCACACTAGAATCTCATAAACAACGTTCTATTTTTTACTTGGGGGCATCTTTGTTAGATCTAGAATAGGTGTTTGGTATTATTTTCACTGGGTGCAGAATATTTGTCTAATTTACACAGATGACAATAATAACCATAATATGTCAGGCAGCACGTGTAATGGAAGGTAGCACTATGACGTCACAGGAGATATAGCAGTGTGACGTCACTCTGGGTATGGCACTGTCTGAAGGCTTTGTACAAACTGTTTTTATCAGAAAACACAAGACATTGTGTAATGTTGTTTTAATGTTGGTCCACCGTCTACGACGCTGGCCCAACATTAAAACAACATCGGGTCAATTTCTGAATGTTGGCCCGATGTTAACAGCGATCAGTCAACCATCATACAACACTTATGCCAAGCATTAGCAGGATCTAGTTAAAACTAAATAAAAAAATATGTAGACTGTGTTCATTTGAGTGGATAAGATATGCAAACGGTGTACATTTGAGTGAGATATAGGAAAATACGGCACTTGTCCAATGGATAAGGTGTGAGCCTTTAGGCGAGTACCTTTTTCGTTGGACATGTGCTGTACGCCTATTACCCCATGTCGCACAAAAAATGAACAATGTTTGTATTTTCTCACAAGATCAAGTCAGACATGACATAGGCCTATTTAAACTGCAAGTCAGACATGACATCGGCCTAGCTGCAAGTCAGACATGACATCGGCCTAACTGCAAGTCAGACATGACATAGGCCTAACTGCAAGTCAGACATGACATAGGCCTAACTGCAAGTCAGACATGACATAGGCCTAACTGCAAGTCAGACATGACATAGGCCTAACTGCAAGTCAGACATGACATCGGCCTAACTGCAAGTCAGACATGACATAGGCCTAACTGCAAGTCAGACATGACATAGGCCTAACTGCAAGTCAGACATGACATAAGCCTAACTGCTGCCATAGGGATTGCAGTTAAAACTAGAGCTATGTATAGAGTGCGATATGGGCTGATACCGATATAGGCCGGGTCTGAGTGTGAGAAAGGCATACTTTTGTTTTCACATAACATTCTCAGTGATATAAATGCCTAATAGTTAGAGCTCTTTCTGCCAAACTAGAATACGGTACCTATGTTAGGACTCTACGACCATAATAAATCTTTTGATTTTTTTCAGTGCGGGGATCATTGGTTCAATGTGGGGCCGCCGTCGTAGACGCTCGACCAACATTAAACCAACAATGGCTCAACGTCTAGTGTTTACTGTGGATTTATTCTCATTTCACCATGAAATGTTAATTGCTGCCACATTTCCCTCCTCGGTCTGAGGGAAAATGACCCGATTTCCAAACAATGCACAAGAGATATCAAAAGAAAGCTCTTTATGCTTCGTTGCCTTAAACATATGTAGGCCTATTCATAGAATATTTGAGCGAGCTGAATTTAAAACATTATGTGTGAAAAGCCTACATAACGTCTCACCTCACATACTAACCGCTCCCATAGACTTACATGTAATATGGCCCATACGCTTGGGCCACCCAGCATTCTTTAAATGAAAATATCTATATAAACCTGTATATTTTTTTAATCATCATGACATACTCTATCATCAGATAAAAAAGGGTGCTTAAACATGGGGCTTTTTTTCTATTTTCACATGCAAATGTAAGGTCTTAGTATCTTCCCTGAGTGTTACCAAAACACGGGAACTTCCGAATGCAGCATATGCCTTGTTAATACCAGCGTAGGGACTTCCTTTTGTACCTATATTTCCCGATTTCAATGTTTTTGAAGGACGAAATGGTCACCCAATCTAGACGAATTGGTATCAAAATGATATAAATGTAATATTTAATCCCAAGCCTGCTATAAATCACCATATTTAAAAAAAGATCGTAACTCTCTCACTTGAACTTTTTAATGATATGCGCATATGACTTTGTGTGGTGAGACCATAAATAGACCTACGACGTTGGGCCCTAATACAATAGGGTTGAATACAGCGCTTAAAATAGCTGGGTCGTCCCCGATTCGCTTTTTAAGTAAGGCGGTACCACATTTTGGAATTTGACAGAGCAGCATAGTGTGTGTGATTGAGGCCAGAAAAACTGATTCCACGTGGAAACAGCTAAAAAAACATTTTTGATCACAATAAAATATGCCAGGTAGAAAGATTTATTGCAATCGGAGTATTAATTTTGATTATACTAATCCTCAGGATTTTAATGTTGCTGTTGCATACGCTGATGGGAGTAAGAGCGATGAAAAGTGGGTGGTCTGAAAGTCTAGAATCGGCGGAACAAGTGACAGCCTGAATTAAAATGACCTGAGTAGCCATAATAGTACATACAGTCAGGCGGGCGGACGGACGGACGGACGATGATGGATCGGACACAGTGCCTCTGACAACAGACCAGAACTACTGGCGGGTCTGTTGTTGAGATGGTCAGTAACATTTAAAAAAAATAGGTGGTAACAATAATGTAGGCCTACTCTGGTATAACATTGATATTGGCCTATGTTGCATAGACCTACCTTACATCCATGTGATCTGCGCCAGTAGTTCAAATGTGCCGTATGGTACTCTTCAGTAGTTCAACTGTGCTGTATTGTACTCTTCCTGACTTCGATATGTGATCCACTCCAGAACATGTAAAAAATGAACTCCTATATTAGACTAAGTTTAAACATAAATGCATGGTTTCTTTACTTTTTTGTGTATTTGTATTAAAATTAAATGTGTTTAATATTTACAACCACTATTATGCAATATGACCGTTAAATTTATTTTAAAACATTTTATCCCATGCTGGCCTTTGCCACTGGTTAACCATGCATATCAAGTGACATATAACCAGCAAACACGATACGTTGAACCAATGCCGACCCAAATTTGGGTCGACGTCAGAGACGGTGAGCCAACTTTAAATCGACATCGGTTTAATGTCGTGTTTGCTGGGAAGTAAAAGCGCTAAGAGTAGTTGTTTGAGAATGTAGACATCATATACATTTTAAACGGACTAGCCCACTGCCTAGTTTTAGTCAAGGTTGTCAAAAAACAGGTTTGGTGCATTATAAGTTGGTTTATATTATTTTGTTAATGTTAAATATCAGCATTTTAACAATACAAGTTTGATTTCAATGACTGTTGATGCATCCAGTGAGGTTTGATTGTGTGACAGGTATGACTAAGACTAGGCAGTTGACCAGTTCCCTTAAAAACAAACATGGCCGACATGATTTTAGTGTAGCTTCATTGATCAATGATCGATTGATTTGGAAGGAAGGCAGCATAAAGCAAAGAATTTGGATAAATAGATGGCAATCCCATGTAGTATGTTGGTAGTCTTTTGTTAGTGCAATAAGTATATTTGAGTTTGTAGCGCTATTAACAAGAATCCTACACAAAAAAGTTCCTTAGTGAATATTTCATGCGGATATTTGCTAAATACGGTGTGCCAAATTTGAATACAGTGGATACAGTAATTTATGAGCAATTCTCGGCAGTTATTTCGAGGCATTTCTTTTATTGACTTTTATGCTTCTAGTAAATGCTGAGATTTGCGGAAGGCAGTCAGACATGTGGTGCATACAGGGACTTAGCCAGGAAGCTGTTTGGGGGTTTTGTTTTGAGGGTTTTCTTGGGTCATCTATTACATCCATTGCCCGTTCATTTCAGAGCGGGTCTGTGGCTAAACCACTGTGACATGCATGTCTCATCGCGCTGAAAAGAATCCATTTATTTGGTGTCACCAATCAGTCGCAGTTGTCACGTCATCATAAACACAGCCAGAGAGGGAACTACAATTATTCAATGTCAGATAGTATCGGTAGTGTTGTTGTCCATACGTCCGTAGAATGTTTGCAATGTACATGGCTGTACAACTCCTATTACCAAATTAATTACCCTAACCCTTAAATAAGAGCTTATGATTGCGTCAACGGTGACAACTTCAAATAAAATAATGAAAAATTGTTTGCATCGAATCTAACTGTATATATATTGTAAGGTTTTGATAATTGGGGTTCCAAGTTTTTATTAGTTTTCTGGTGATAAACATTCACTTTTGCAAAATAATTGGCACTGTTCCCACTGTTGGGATGGAAGCTAGGACAGACTAGTTTAGTGTATAAACCTGGCCAACTTAGGGTTGGTTCACAGTGTCAGATATGCACTTTTGACAGTTCGTTGGATGAATAGACCGCAGCTGTTGTTAACTTACTCTTAACTAGGGCCCAGGGCCATTCATTTCTGTGCTTGGGACTACGTCTTCACGCGGATTGCAACAGATCACGTTACCACCCCCTGTTACCACCCCCAGTCGTGACATTCTTGCCACATAGATCCTAGTAAACACTAAATATTTGTAAAAGCATTTATACAATGTTGGATCAGCACTGGGGCGGCGTTGTATAAATGTAATTACAAATGTTTTGTGTTTACTGGGATGTCGCTCAAATAAGATCACATTCTTTAAAATAGATGGCCCCAGGCCACACACCTGATAGGTGGATGGCCTCAGGCCACACATTTGATACGTGGATGGTCCCAGGCCACACACTTTAAATAGATGGCCCCAGGCCATATACTTCAACTTAGTAGCCTATATGCGGCCTGCAGACACACATTTTAAAAGGTGATGGCCCCAGGCCACACACTTCAGGTTGATGGCCCCAGGCCATATACTTTAACTTATCATATGCGGCCTGCAGCCACACACTTTTTAAGTTGATGGCCCCAGGCCACACACTTTTGGTTGATGGCCCCAGGCCACACACTTTCAGTTGATGGCCCCAGGCCACACACTGTAGGTTGATGGCCCCAGGCCACATACCTTAGATTAATGGCCCCAGGCCACACACTTTCAGTTGATGGCCCCAGGCCACACACTAATTTAAGTTGATGGCCCCAGGCCACACACTAATTTAAGTTGATGGCCCCAGGCCACACACTATAGGTTGATGGCTCCAGGCCTCACACTTTAAGTTGATAGCCCCAGGCCACACACTTCCAGTTGATGGCCCCAGGCCACACTATAAATAGATGGCCCCAGGCCACACATACCGGTACTTTAAGTAGGCCCAGATGACACCAAGTATGTGGCCTGGGGCCATCAAATTAAAGTCTGGGGCCATCTATTTGAAGTATGTGGGCTTGTGGCCTGGGGCCATCAACTGATAATGTGTGGCCTGGAGGTATCAAAGTAAAGTGTGTGGCCTGGGGCCATCAACTTAAAGTGTGTGGCCTGGGGCCATTTATTTGAAGTGTGTGGCCTGGGCCATCTACGTATCAGTTGTGTGGCCTGGGGCCATCTAAGCATGGTTTATTAAAGTTTAAGTACACCTAATAGGCTAATTTGGATGGCCCTGGCCACACACTTTGGAATTGATGGCGTAGTAAAATATCGATTCGAAAGTAGTTCTCAGGTTATAAGATGGCCCTGGGCCCTAGTTGAGAGTAGAAAAACAACGACTGTGAATAGACCGCTTGGACTATCGGGGATTGCTCATATTATCGCTCATTCACTTGTGGGCGCCGATAGAATTTTAATCTAGGCTAAATGAAACTTACCAGTACATAATCGAAATATTGTTAATTTGTTTATATTATATGCTGAGAGTCTGTAGTTTAATTAAGACTCACGGAAAATGTAATTTAGTGGAGTTGGAAGCCAGTTTTGGTCATGTTGATTGTTGACAAACGTGGACTTTTTATCATTCGTTCTTGGTGTAGTCAGGCAGATTGGTGTAACAATTGTGAGTTTATACATAGAAGCATGAAATTTTCAGCATGTCTGGACAATGTGCCTAGGCAAATTTATAGCTATGGGGCCAATCGAAATATTGTCTATGTGAGCCTTGGCAGCCATTTTTCAAAATGGCTGCCAAAAGAACACTGCGGTCGCATAGTATTTTCCATAATGAGACAAAATCAATTATTACTGAATGATTCAACCCATCCAAATAGTAGACAATGTGCCTAGAATAATTTATAGCTATGGGGCCACTCAAAATAATGTCCACGTGAGCCTTGGCATCCATTTTTCAAAATGGCTGCCAAAAAGAACACTGCGGTCACATAGTATTTTGCATAATGAGACACAATCAATTATTATTAGTGGAGTAAACCCATCCAAATAGTAGATCATATGCCTAGGGCAGTTTATAACTATGGGGCCACTCGAAATAATGTCTATATGAGCCTTGGCAGCCATTTTTCAAAATGGCTGCCAAAAGAACACTGCGGTCGCATAGTATTTTGCGTAATAAAACATAATCTATGATGTTTGAATGATTCAAGGCATCCACTTAACAATCTTTGATGATATAACATACACTTAAGGAAGCTGAACCTAAAGTAAGGGTGATTGGTATCTATACTGTACTTAAATGTGTTGCAAAGTCACTGGTCTTCAGGCTTTACGCATCACAGTCTTGTCCACTGCACTGGAACAAGGCAGTACACTTCAGTGCTGCTTTATTGCACTTGCATTGTCCCCTGCAGCCTTGTTTGCAGCCACAAGAAATTAGTTCCCTCGAGGATGTGCTTGATTCTGGCAAAGTGGTTAACAGCTGTTTCCAGTTGGGTGGTTCAGCCCAGCCCCAGTCAATAGGGGTGACAGCTTTTAAGCAATTGCAGTTGCCTGGCCCAAGCAGTGCCCCCTGGTAGACTGTTCTCTTGATGTGCTTCACCAAGGCACCTTTTGTTGGTGGGATGGCAGGCATCCATGATGATGGCTCTTCCCTTCTTGGTAAACAGTTCCTTCGAGCTTCATCTATTTTGGTAGGCTCCCTCGTACGGTCAATACAGCAATGGTGAAACGCTCCAGCACGGCAACATCGTTATCAGTTATTTCTGCTGGGCCTGAGGACAGAGCCAGGAAAGTTGGTGTAGCATATTCAAATACTTCCAGGTTTCTCATGCTGACTTCTTCCCCTTTGCACCAACGGATGATACCATACGTATCACACCCCGTATGCATGGATTATATAGATATAAGAGATCGAGACTTGTCAGGGCCGAGGGATGTAGCAATCTTGTGTGCGGAATGTACCTAAAGTGTCGACCTGTCCTAAAATACACCCAGAGCTCCCACATTGGAAGCATCTTCCAAGTGCAGAATCATTCGGCTGTCGGCCTCTGCATGGTTGCACAGGGCGAGGGAGCAAAAGTATCTGGGGAGACTGCACAGAGCATCCCCACAACTTGTGGTAACTACTTGCTTCTCTGTTCCCATGTGGGTAAACTACTCGATCGATCCGATCCGCCAAAACTGTTGCCAAAACTGATGCCAGTTTTCTCGGAGATTGGTGGAGCCTTCTACCCTTCTACAGACACCCTTCCCGCACTTCTCTCTGGTTTAAGCCTTCTGTATTGGTCCCAGACAACGTCAACCATACTGGCATGTTGCAGTTGGGCCTGGACGTGGGGGAGGAATATCTTCATTGCATAATCATCAAAAGTCTTGGTGGCATGTGGTTTGAGAAAGTTGACAACCAGAGCTCCAGCGAGGATTATGACATCAGCTCCTGGGGCTTCACCTCTGGCTGCAGCACAGTTGCTCTCTAGGCAGCCCAAGAGGTCTGCCTTGGTTCCCGATCTGAGGTTGCCAAGCTGAGCTAAAGATGGGGGGCACGCCTGATTTCATGTCGGAAAAAGTCATTTAGGCTGCCATCTCTCGACTGACAGGCGATATATAGCCGCAAAAATGGGGAGCAGTCACTCTTTAAAGATGAAACTTAAAGGCTTGTTTTGGATTTTCTCTTTCAGAAGGTCGACTGACAACTTGTTTTTCTTTATGGGCTCAGCGATGGGAGTTGCTCCACCAATCGATCAGTCATGAAATTCCGATACTGTTGTTCTCAGCCTGACGTAGAGAAGATGCCACAGTTGGGTCAACGATGTCCCTGGTGTTAGGTTGGGTTGCCCATATCTTCTATGACATCAACTAGTTCCTTGTCCTGCTTTCCAAAAGTCACCTGGAAACTTTTGGTCTGCTCATGGTGACTGGTATTCAGAAGCTTGTGATGTTTTCTCTCCAGGGATGCCTTAAACTCACTAGTCAGCATCACCAGTTCAGGACCAGCGACCACCCAGCGTCTGAGGGCCTCGGGGGATTGAGTAAGTCCAACAGCACCACCGTCGCTATTTATGTCAGCACTGTTTTGCTCATGTGCCTGGTCCAGAGCCATGGATAAAAATACCCTGTTGGTTTTTGCGAGCAGTAAAGTTGCCATTCATGAACTCCATAGCAGTTTCTGGGTGGATTATCATTAGACTGAGCATGTCGCGAATTTAGACTGGTACCCATCTTGCGTGTTGGTGTGGTCCAAACTAAAGAATCATGGGGTTACCTTGGTCAGGCAGTCCGCATACAGAGCAAAGTTTGCCTCGTGTAGATAAGGACGAGGAGCTCAACATGTTTGAGTTGGAGAGCTGTGTGCCAGAAATTGAACTGTGGAATCACCTGATTTTTTCAGGCAAACCAGTCATCAAACGTTTCTGCTTGGCATTCTGGCTCCAGGGACTCCAGGTAGTGGGCATACGTAATTTTGAGTAGGATGTACATGCTGCTTGCTGTAACTTGGTGTGCATGCCTAGTTCTTGTGATATGAGAGGCCTTCAAAAAGGAGTCTGCTGTGCCTGCCGAGAAGGGCTGTTGTGCTGCAGAAGCTGAGCTTTATATGTAGCACTGCTTGACTGTGATAGGAACTGGATGTTGGGACCATCAAGAATCATGGCTGCGATTGTTAGAAGTGACTGGGGTACAGAGTTGAACTGGCATGGCTCATCAAAGGAGCCTGTGAATGTAGCTTGCAGTTAGAACATGTCTTTCTGCACAATTTGAGCTGCTCGTGCGAGACAGATGTCTTCGTCATCAAAATCGTCCTTGCAGAACTTACGTAGGGCAGCTCCCATGTCTATGTCAAATGTAAGGAGTAGGCTCCACCCCGCCCTTCTCTCTAAGCTTTCAGGTATGGGAAGTGGGCAAGGATGCAATTTTAAGGTTCAGTGCTGTGTGGACGAGTGTCTTGCGCAATGCCAAATTGCTGGAGCCGCGCAGAATACAGTTTGATCAGGTCTGCTAGCATTAAGACTTGAGCTTCATTCATCCTCGACTCATCAATGTAGCCTATGTTAGCAATTCAGCGAGAGCAATGTTTCTGCTGAGGTTGTCAGTTGTGTTCTATTTGCCTTTTTGAGCTTGCTCGGCTACAGCTCTGTTGTAAAGTGATACTAAACAAAGAGTAGTAAAGTGTTACTAAACAAAGTGATACTAAGCAACCTGCGTCTTGTGCTATCAAGTCACCAGCACTGAGTTTAGCCAGAAGTTGCTGATCTTGAAGATCTGTGGCATATGTTGTAACTTTCTTGTTGAACCGAAAAGTGGCTGCTTCGTGGAGTGTGTCTACTGTGTCCTCATCCCCACAGAAAAAGCAGACATGTTTTGTCGATGCTTCCTGTGTAGCACTTTGTCGAGTATAATTCTTGGAAACACCTGAACTGCGGTCACAGTCTTTCACAGAATGGGTTTTTTAAACTCATTGAAGCGTATGAGGTGTGTTGAAACAGTTGAGTAGCCTACCCTTGACCAACATTGACATCAATCCGCTTGCTTTCAGTAGGGAACTGCATTGATTCGGGAGTTACTGTCTGGCAAAGGCAGCATATTGTCCAGTCAGTTATAAGTGGGCTGTGTTACCCGAGAGTGAGAGGGACCGGCCGAGTCACCAGCCTGCTGTGAATCGGCAATATTTTACTTTTTGTATATAGCTATACGTCTACCACCACCATGTAAACACCTTCACCACACATTAAATTAATAAAGGAGTCATGGAAAAATAAAAAAAGGCATTTTTGTTAATGTATTGCCCGAATGTAAGTGACCCCTGGTCACGGTAGTTTGAGACTTTTTGCTGAGCTATTTTGTTGAGTCAGCATAATTTTGAATGTCTCCATGGGCACAAACACCCACATATACTGTGTGTAACTTGCTGTGGTAGTTTAAGGTTCAATAATAAAGCAATGCAAGGCCAATAACTGTCTTGCATTGCCTTAGTAGTTGAAGCTGTCCGTGTCACAAGTGCGTATTGGACGCCATTTTGAAAAATGGCTGCCAACACTTACAAGGGTCTTACTTCCGGTGGCCCCATAGCTGAAAAGTTTGCCAGGACCATAGTCTAAACATGTGCCAAATTTCATGCTTCTATGTATAAACCCACAATTGTTTGCTATATTTCACATATCTGCCTGACTAGTGGGAGATTTCGCGACATGGCACGGCCGCGATGAAAGTGAAGGACGTCAGTCGGTATCTCTTGCGTTTGCTGTCAAACTCTGGCCTACTTAGTTTAACGGTTTCATTGCTACACTACGCGAATTGAGTTATCTTATTTAAATAATCGTAAGAAGTATTCAGCTCTATAAGACGTATCTTGTATTCTCGTATAATTATGGGAGGTGTTCTCGGCCATTTTGTTCACAAATCGTGGGGCTGATTTGGAAGTTAAAATGCCAAATTCCGTGGATCCTGCCAAATCCCGCCAAACCCGCCGATCCTGCCAAAAACCCGCCGTTTTTGGCAGGATTTATGTAGTTTATAAAAGGAACCGTTGTACAAATTCGAATTCATTCTGATTTTTGCTCTTGTCAGGTGCGCATCTCATTTTAGGCCTACTCCACTGAGAGTTCTGTTTAATTGACAGACAAAAATTTACAACAATGTCAATTCACAATGCAATGATGACATTAAACAGAATCTAAATTTTAAAAGGAATTAATTTGAAATCTTATCAAAATCAAATCTTTCTTGTCAGAATATGAATATTACATAACATGTTTTTAATGTAGACTTAGTCTAGCAGACAAATCTGCAGCTCGCTATTTCAGCCAAGACTGAAGTGAGCTAAAGGTTTGCCTTGAGCCTTGGGGGTCGGGCCCTGGCCTCAGCCTAGCCGTAGCTTTAGTATAGTTTTTAGTTGTGTAGATTGTAGAACACTGTGGAACATGATTGTTGTAAATGATCTGAGTCTGGTGCTTGAGATCATGTCTAAAGATTGGTAGTTCAGCCATAGCTGAAGTAGGCTTTAGATTTGGACTGAAGTTTTGGATCTGATCCTTTATCATCAATCTGTGGAGGTTGGGTGTCTGAAATGATTACTAGATTATAGTCTATATTTATTACTCAATCAATGGGATATTGCCTAGTTTTCGGATTTAGAGCCTCAACTAAAGTTTGCTAGTTCAGCCATAGCTGAGGTAAATTTTGGCTTGGGCTCAGTCCATAGAAGCTGGGGGATCATTCTGTTTTCTTTCAATCTGAGTAGTCTGGTTATAGAACATTGGGTAGCATGAATTATGCTACTGTACTGTTGACTAGATTAAATTGGACTAGTAGGCCTATAGACTATAAACTAACATAGACTAGTGTTGACTGTAGACTAACATAGACAGTGTATATAGCATAGTTAACCTAGACCTTGAGTCTTAACCCTTACTCTGGTATGAGAATATGCCATATGCATTGTGTCACTGGCAAGGGATTTTGTCCAAAACATTTAAAAATTACATATTTAAAGGTGTAGTCAACTGTCAAAATTCGCGGGACAAGGGTTCCCCAGAAGGCAATAGTGCCCGTGAGTAAGCCAAGGCCCTATTCCATAATAATACTAAATATGCGTTTCATACCCAAAGCCTCATTGAGGGCAAATTCTCAAATCACAGCAAGTTCATATATACTTGAGCGACATCTATGAGTTAATAATTCAAAGCCCTTGTCTTTTGCCCCTACTTGGTCGCCTACTTGCAAACAAACTGACTGTATTACTGGGGGATTTGGAAACTGCTTGACCCCCAAGTTTGTATTGTCACCCAGTAAACACAAAACATTTGTATGACTTTATGCAATATTGGACCAACGTCGAAGACGTTGGGCCGACATTGCATAAATGTCATACAAATGTCTTGCGTTTGCTGGGCAGGAGGACTTTCTCTCACACATTGTACATTTTGTAATCAGTTCAGTGGCTATATTAATGCCCTCAATCTGTACTCAATAGGCTACTGTTGGCCTACACTTGACCGTCCCAGGCATGCGCGTTTTGAAGCTGAATGATTCTTTAAACCAATAGCCAGCGATCCCATCAAAGCCGACGAAGCCAAAACCCATTACACATGGTGACATTGGTTGGGGTTGTGCTTCATGGGGTGATACCCCAAGGTCATGGCAATGTCATCTCAAGGTCACAACAAGGTCAAATCAGCTCAAATTGGGTAAAAATAGCTTATTTGTGTAGTTTTTGCTCCAATTATGTTTATTTTATATGTCTATGATGGTTGTAACCCACCTAGACCCGAACACAGAGGTACACCAAAAAACCCCAAGAGGTTATGGGGCTAATATAGAGGTTGGAGGAGTAATACCCCATCACACCACCCTTATGTCACCCCTCTCCAATATGGCAGAAATGGACCAAATAACAGGCAGATTGTCATTTTTGGACCAATGTCCAGCACTGCCATTAAAGCTGATAAAGCCCAACCATAGTAGGGCCTACACACTGTGACATGGGTTGGGCTTCATGGGAGTGTTACTCAAGGTCACAGCAAGTTCATCTCAAGGTCACAGCTAGGTCAAATCAGCTCAAAGTACTGGTATTTCACCGCATCTGATATGCAAAGATTTAACAAATAACAGGTAGATTTACATATCTGGACCAATCTGCTGGAGCCCAACGCAAATAGGCCTACACATCTATGCTGTTGTAACATGTGTAAGCCAATATCAGTACTGAGTAACAATGGTCACACAAACCAGGGCTATAATTGAAGCACATCAAGGTGATTTCAAGGTCAAATACTTGGAAAAACTGTACTTTTACAGTGGAAGACGAGTGATATACATTTATAACCTAAGGTGACTTCACACACTAATATGTTGCTTCACTGGCAGCAATGTTACTAACTAATGAGAATACCACTTTTCTCATTTGATTTATAACTACACAACTAATGTTACCATTTAAACACAACATAACATGAGACAATATTTGTTACTTTGCATATTTTTTGCTGATAAGTTACACTAGTGTCATATGAAGGTCATTTCAAAGTCAGATTTCACTAAAATATGTTAAAAATGACATTAAGTGTTTTTCTAAATTAATTTAAATACTATCTACATGTGTACATTAGTCGATCAATTCTCAACCAATTTTCATGGAATTTTTTCAGCACTATTTTTTATTACCTCAACAAATTAATATAATAATCATAAAATTTATATTGCATATTGTAAAGGTTACTATAACACTATAATAAGCGTTTTATTATGACCCACCTCTACAGACCCTTCCTTCACTTTTAATCAAAGAATTACAATACTAGTCATGTCAAATGGTCTATTTTTTCTGAAATGTTCACTAAATTTCCGCTAAATTGTCATATAATACTGTTCTTGTCGGAAGACTTCAAAATTCTTGCAAAATGTCATAAAAAAAAGAAAAAATTGGTTGAGAATTTGATAAAGAAATCAGCAAAAACTAAGCGCTGCTGATAATATTGAGACTGACTACATGTATTCATAATAATGAACAAATTACATGACAAATGCCCAGCAACAGATCAGCCACTGTCCAATATAAGGTTCTGAAACATTGTCCAACACAAAGAGCTAGGCAGACAGTAGGTACACTCATAGGATGAACGCTTGCAGACTGTCTGTCAACTGGACTGTACACATTCGGGAAAACAGGCTGTATCTTATTCTTTTACAGTGGTTCACAATCATCCAAGACCCTAGCCCTGATAATACAAAATGCTTGTGTGAAAGGTGCTTGTCTGCTTGAGAGTCGGCCTACAAATATAACAATACATTGATATTGGTAACCGTATTGTATATCATTTAAATTAATGTTACAAGGCAAAATATGACAATGTTCTGGTTTAGGTTAGGCAGAGGTGACGATAAATATGTACATGTACTCAACAAATGCTAACCCTCAGAACGCTGAAATATTTTCATACAAACCATAGAGCAATTTTTGTTTTC
>CAXHKU010000280.1:0-71362 GCA_964017125.1 Flabesymbios commensalis
TGAATAACTTTTAATAAGACTCAATCAAATTTCACACCAAGCTCATTAATAACTTTTGCAGTAAGTAAGCAAACTTCGCCAAATTTACACGGAAGTTGCCGTAATACCAGCTGATGGTGCCTGCAAAACTACATGGAAAACGGTTGAGAATTGACGTCTGAATTGACGTCTAAATGAATAACTTTTAATAATAATCAATCAAATATCACACCAATCTCTTTAATAATTTTCGCAGTAATAAATCAAACTTCGCCAAGTTTACATTAATCAAACTTCGCCAGATTTACAGGAAGTTGACGTAATAACAGCCGATGTCGCCTACAAAACTACATGGAAAACGGTTGAGAATTGACGTCTGAATTGACGTCTAAATGAATAACTTTAATAAGACTCAATCAAATTTCACACCAAGCTCAATAATAACTTTTGCAGTAATTAAGCAAACTTCGCCAAATTTACACGGAAGTTGCCGTAATACCAGCCAATGTTGCCTGCAAAACTACATGGAAAACGGTTGAGAATTGACGTCTGAATTGACGTCTAAATGAATAACTTTTAATAAGACTCGATCAAATTTCACACCAAGCTCATTAATAACTTTTGCAGTAATTAAGCACACTTCGCCAAATTCACACGGAAGTTGCCGTAATACCAGCCGATGGTGCCTGCAAAACTACATGGAAAACGGTTGAGAATTGACGTCTGAATTGACGTCTAAATGAATAACTTTTAATAATAATCAGTCAAATTTCACACCAATCTTTTTAATAATTTTCGCAGTAATAAATCAAACTTCGCCAAGTTTACATTAATCAAACTTCGCCAGATTTACAGGAAGTTGCCGTAATAACAGCCGATGTCGCCTACAAAACAACATGGAAAACGGTTGAGAATTGACGTCTGAATTGACGTCTAAATGAATAACTTTTAATAATAATCAGTCAAATTTCACACAATCTCTTTAATAATTTTCGCAGTAATAAATCAAACTTCGCCAAGTTTACATTAATCAAACTTAGCCAAATTTACAGGGAAGTTGCCGTAATAACAGCCGATGTCGCCTACAAAACTACATGGAAAACGGTTGAGAATTGACGTCTGAATTGACGTCTAAATGAATAACTTTTAATAATACTCAATCATATTTCACACCAATCTCATTAATAACTTTGCAGTAAATAATCAAACTTCGCCAAATTTACAGGGAAGTTGCCGTAATACCAGCCGATGGTGCCTGCAAAATTACATGAAAAACGGTTGAGAATTGACGTCTGAATTGACGTCTAAATGAATAACTTTTAATAATACTCAATCAAATTTCACACCAATCTCATTAATAACTTTTGCAGTAATTAATCAAACTTCGCCAAATTTACAGGGAAGTAGCCGTAATAACAGCTAATGTTGCCTGCAAAACTACATGGAAAACGGTTGAGAATTGACGTCTGAATGACGTCTAAATGAATAACTTTTAATAAGACTCAATCAAATTTCACACCAAGCTCATTAATAACTTTTGCAGTAAGTAAGCAAACTTCGCCAAATTTACACGGAAGTTGCCGTAATACCAGCCGATGGTGCCTGCAAAACTACATGGAAAACGGTTGAGAATTGACGTCTGAATTGACGTCTAAATGAATAACTTTTAATAATAATCAATCAAATTTCACACCAATCTCATTAATAACTTTTGCAGTAATTAATCAAACTTCGCCAAATTTACAGGGTAGTTGCTGTAATACCAGCCGATGGTGCCTGCAAAATTACATGGCAAACGGTTGAGAATTGACGTCTGAATTGACGTCTAAATGAATAACTTTTAATAATAATCAATCAAATTTCACACCATCTCATTAATAACGTTTGCAGTAATTAATCAAACTTCGCCAAATTTACAGGGCAGTTGCCGTAATACCAGCCGATGGTGCCTGCAAAATTACATAGAAAACGGTTGAGAATTGACGTCTGAATTGACGTCTAAATGAATAACTTTTAATAATACTCAATCAAATTTCAAACCAATCTCATTAATAACTTTTGTAGTAATTAATTAAACTTCGCCAAATTTACAGGGAAGTTGCCGTAATAACAGCCAATGTTGCCTGCAAAACTACATGGAAAACGGTTGAGAATTGACGTCTGAATTGACGTCTAAATGAATAACTTTTAATAATAATCAGTCAAATTTCACACCAATCTTTTTAATAATTTTCGCAGTAATAAATCAAACTTCGCCAAGTTTACATTAATCAAACTTCGCCAGATTTACAGGAAGTTGCCGTAATAACAGCCGATGTCGCCTACAAAACAACATGGAAAACGGTTGAGAATTGACGTCTGAATTGACGTCTAAATGAATAACTTTTAATAATAATCAGTCAAATTTCACACCAATCTCTTTAATAATTTTCGCAGTAATAAATCAAACTTCGCCAAGTTTACATTAATCAAACTTAGCCAAATTTACAGGGAAGTTGCCGTAATAACAGCCGATGTCGCCTACAAAACTACATGGAAAACGGTTGAGAATTGACGTCTGAATTGACGTCTAAATGAATAACTTTTAATAATACTCAATCATATTTCACACCAATCTCATTAATAACTTTTGCAGTAAATAATCAAACTTCGCCAAATTTACAGGGAAGTTGCCGTAATACCAGCCGATGGTGCCTGCAAAATTACATGAAAAACGGTTGAGAATTGACGTCTGAATTGACGTCTAAATGAATAACTTTTAATAATACTCAATCAAATTTCACACCAATCTCATTAATAACTTTTGCAGTAATTAATCAAACTTCGCCAAATTTACAGGGAAGTAGCCGTAATAACAGCTAATGTTGCCTGCAAAACTACATGGAAAACGGTTGAGAATTGACGTCTGAATTGACGTCTAAATGAATAACTTTTAATAAGACTCAATCAAATTTCACACCAAGCTCATTAATAACTTTTGCAGTAAGTAAGCAAACTTCGCCAAATTTACACGGAAGTTGCCGTAATACCAGCCGATGGTGCCTGCAAAACTACATGGAAAACGGTTGAGAATTGACGTCTGAATTGACGTCTAAATGAATAACTTTTAATAATAATCAGTCAAATTTCACACCAATCTTTTTAATAATTTTCGCAGTAATAAATCAAACTTCGCCAAGTTTACATTAATCAAACTTCGCCAGATTTACAGGAAGTTGCCGTAATAACAGCCGATGTCGCCTACAAAACAACATGGAAAACGGTTGAGAATTGACGTCTGAATTGACGTCTAAATGAATAACTTTTAATAATAATCAGTCAAATTTCACACCAATCTCTTTAATAATTTTCGCAGTAATAAATCAAACTTCGCCAAGTTTACATTAATCAAACTTAGCCAAATTTACAGGAAGTTGCCGTAATAACAGCCGATGTCGCCTACAAAACTACATGGAAAACGGTTGAGAATTGACGTCTGAATTGACGTCTAAATGAATAACTTTTAATAATACTCAATCATATTTCACACCAATCTCATTAATAACTTTTGCAGTAAATAATCAAACTTCGCCAAATTTACAGGGAAGTTGCCGTAATACCAGCCGATGGTGCCTGCAAAATTACATGAAAAACGGTTGAGAATTGACGTCTGAATTGACGTCTAAATGAATAACTTTTAATAATACTCAATCAAATTTCACACCAATCTCATTAATAACTTTTGCAGTAATTAATCAAACTTCGCCAAATTTACAGGGAAGTAGCCGTAATAACAGCTAATGTTGCCTGCAAAACTACATGGAAAACGGTTGAGAATTGACGTCTGAATTGACGTCTAAATGAATAACTTTTAATAAGACTCAATCAAATTTCACACCAAGCTCATTAATAACTTTTGCAGTAAGTAAGCAAACTTCGCCAAATTTACACGGAAGTTGCCGTAATACCAGCCGATGGTGCCTGCAAAACTACATGGAAAACGGTTGAGAATTGACGTCTGAATTGACGTCTAAATGAATAACTTTTAATAATAATCAATCAAATTTCACACCAATCTCATTAATAACTTTTGCAGTAATTAATCAAACTTCGCCAAATTTACAGGGTAGTTGCTGTAATACCAGCCGATGGTGCCTGCAAAATTACATGGCAAACGGTTGAGAATTGACGTCTGAATTGACGTCTAAATGAATAACTTTTAATAATAATCAATCAAATTTCACACCAATCTCATTAATAACGTTTGCAGTAATTAATCAAACTTCGCCAAATTTACAGGGCAGTTGCCGTAATACCAGCCGATGGTGCCTGCAAAATTACATAGAAAACGGTTGAGAATTGACGTCTGAATTGACGTCTAAATGAATAACTTTTAATAATACTCAATCAAATTTCACACCAATCTCATTAATAACGTTTGCAGTAATTAATCAAACTTCGCCAAATTTACAGGGCAGTTGCCGTAATACCAGCCGATGGTGCCTGCAAAATTACATAGAAAACGGTTGAGAATTGACGTCTGAATTGACGTCTAAATGAATAACTTTTAATAATACTCAATCAAATTTCAAACCAATCTCATTAATAACTTTTGTAGTAATTAATTAAACTTCGCCAAATTTACAGGGAAGTTGCCGTAATAACAGCCAATGTTGCCTGCAAAACTACATGGAAAACGGTTGAGAATTGACGTCTGAATTGACATCTAAATGAATAACTTTTAATAATAATCAGTCAAATTTCACACCAATCTTTTTAATAATTTTCGCAGTAATAAATCAAACTTCGCCAAGTTTACATTAATCAAACTTCGCCAGATTTACAGGAAGTTGCCGTAATAACAGCCGATGTCGCCTACAAAACAACATGGAAAACGGTTGAGAATTGACGTCTGAATTGACGTCTAAATGAATAACTTTTAATAATAATCAGTCAAATTTCACACCAATCTCTTTAATAATTTTCGCAGTAATAAATCAAACTTCGCCAAGTTACATTAATCAAACTTAGCCAAATTTACAGGGAAGTTGCCGTAATAACAGCCGATGTCGCCTACAAAACTACATGGAAAACGGTTGAGAATTGACGTCTGAATTGACGTCTAAATGAATAACTTTTAATAATACTCAATCATATTTCACACCAATCTCATTAATAACTTTTGCAGTAAATAATCAAACTTCGCCAAATTTACAGGGAAGTTGCCGTAATACCAGCCGATGGTGCCTGCAAAATTACATGAAAAACGGTTGAGAATTGACGTCTGAATTGACGTCTAAATGAATAACTTTTAATAATACTCAATCAAATTTCACACCAATCTCATTAATAACTTTTGCAGTAATTAATCAAACTTCGCCAAATTTACAGGGAAGTAGCCGTAATAACAGCTAATGTTGCCTGCAAAACTACATGGAAAACGGTTGAGAATTGACGTCTGAATTGACGTCTAAATGAATAACTTTTAATAAGACTCAATCAAATTTCACACCAAGCTCATTAATAACTTTTGCAGTAAGTAAGCAAACTTCGCCAAATTTACACGGAAGTTGCCGTAATACCAGCCGATGGTGCCTGCAAAACTACATGGAAAACGGTTGAGAATTGACGTCTGAATTGACGTCTAAATGAATAACTTTTAATAATAATCAATCAAATTTCACACCAATCTCATTAATAACTTTTGCAGTAATTAATCAAACTTCGCCAAATTTACAGGGTAGTTGCTGTAATACCAGCCGATGGTGCCTGCAAAATTACATGGCAAACGGTTGAGAATTGACGTCTGAATTGACGTCTAAATGAATAACTTTTAATAATAATCAATCAAATTTCACACCAATCTCATTAATAACGTTTGCAGTAATTAATCAAACTTCGCCAAATTTACAGGGCAGTTGCCGTAATACCAGCCGATGGTGCCTGCAAAATTACATGGAAAACGGTTGAGAATTGACGTCTGAATTGACGTCTAAATGAATAACTTTTAATAATACTCAATCAAATTTCAAACCAATCTCATTAATAACTTTTGTAGTAATTAATTAAACTTCGCCAAATTTACAGGGAAGTTGCCGTAATAACAGCCAATGTTGCCTGCAAAACTACATGGAAAACGGTTGAGAATTGACGTCTGAATTGACGTCTAAATGAATAACTTTTAATAAGACTCAATCAAATTTCACACCGAGCTCATTAATAACTTTTGCAGTAATTAAGCAAACTTCGCCAAATTTACACGGAAGTTGCCGTAATACCAGCCGATGGTGCCTGCAAAACTACATGGAAAACGGTTGAGAATTGACGTCTGAATTGACGTCTAAATGAATAACTTTTAATAATAATCAATCAAATTTCACACCAATCTCATTAATAACGTTTGCAGTAATTAATCAAACTTCGCCAAATTTACAGGGCAGTTGCCGTAATACCAGCCGATGGTGCCTGCAAAATTACATGGAAAACGGTTGAGAATTAACGTCTGAATTGACGTCTAAATGAATAACTTTTAATAATACTCAATCAAATTTCAAACCAATCTCATTAATAACTTTTGCAGTAATTAAGCACACTTCGCCAAATTCACACGGAAGTTGCCGTAATACCAGCCGATGGTGCCTGCAAAACTACATGGAAAACGGTTGAGAATTGACGTCTGAATTGACGTCTAAATGAATAACTTTTAATAATAATCAATCAAATTTCACACCAATCTCTTTAATAATTTTCGCAGTAATAAATCAAACTTCGCCAAGTTTACATTAATCAAACTTCGCCAGATTTACAGGAAGTTGCCGTAATACCAGCCGATGTCGCCTACAAAACTACATGGAAAACGGTTGAGAATTGACGTCTGAATTGACGTCTAAATGAATAACTTTTAATAATAATCAGTCAAATTTCACACCAATCTCTTTAATAATTTTCGCAGTAATAAATCAAACTTCGCCAAGTTTACATTAATCAAACTTAGCCAAATTTACAGGGAAGTTGCCGTAATAACAGCCGATGTCGTCTACAAAACTACATGGAAAACGGTTGAGAATTGACGTCTGAATTGACGTCTAAATGAATAACTTTTAATAATACTCAATCATATTTCACACCAATCTCATTAATAACTTTTGCAGTAAATAATCAAACTTCGCCAAATTTACAGGGAAGTTGCCGTAATAACAGCCAATGTTGCCTGCAAAACTACATGGAAAACGGTTGAGAATTGACGTCTGAATTGACGTCTAAATGAATAACTTTTAATAATACTCAATCAATTTTCAAAACGATCTCATTAATAACTTTTGCAGTAATTAATCAAACTTCGCCAAATTTACAGGGCCGTTGCCGTAATACCAGCCGATGGTGCCTGCAAAATTACATGGAAAACGGTTGAGAATTGACGTCTGAATTGACGTCTAAATGAATAACTTTTAATAATACTCAATCAAATTTCACACCAATCTCATTAATAACTTTTGCAGTAATTAATCAAACTTCGCCAAATTTACAGGGAAGTTGCCGTAATAACAGCTAATGTTGCCTGCAAAACTACATGGAAAACGGTTGAGAATTGACGTCTGAATTGACGTCTAAATGAATAACTTTTAATAAGACTCAATCAAATTTCACACCAAGCTCATTAATAACTTTTGCAGTAATTAAGCACACTTCGCCAAATTCACACGGAAGTTGCCGTAATACCAGCCGATGGTGCCTGCAAAACTACATGGAAAACGGTTGAGAATTGACGTCTGAATTGACGTCTAAATGAATAACTTTTAATAATAATCAATCAAATTTCACACCAATCTCTTTAATAATTTTCGCAGTAATAAATCAAACTTCGCCAAGTTTACATTAATCAAACTTCGCCAGATTTACAGGAAGTTGCCGTAATAACAGCCGATGTCGCCTACAAAACTACATGGAAAACGGTTGAGAATTGACGTCTGAATTGACGTCTAAATGAATAACTTTTAATAAGACTCAATCAAATTTCACACCAAGCTCATTAATAACTTTTGCAGTAAGTAAGCAAACTTCGCCAAATTTACACGGAAGTTGCCGTAATACCAGCCGATGGTGCCTGCAAAACTACATGGAAAACGGTTGAGAATTGACGTCTGAATTGACGTCTAAATGAATAACTTTTAATAATAATCAATCAAATTTCACACCAATCTCATTAATAACTTTTGCAGTAATTAATCAAACTTCGCCAAATTTACAGGGCAGTTGCTGTAATACCAGCCGATGGTGCCTGCAAAATTACATGGCAAACGGTTGAGAATTGACGTCTGAATTGACGTCTAAATGAATAACTTTTAATAATAATCAATCAAATTTCACACCAATCTCATTAATAACGTTTGCAGTAATTAATCAAACTTCGCCAAATTTACAGGGCAGTTGCCGTAATACCAGCCGATGGTGCCTGCAAAATTACATGGAAAACGGTTGAGAATTGACGTCTGAATTGACGTCTAAATGAATAACTTTTAATAATACTCAATCAAATTTCACACCAATCTCATTAATAACTTTTGCAGTGATTAATCAAACTTCGCCAAATTTACAGGGAAGTTGCCGTAATAACAGCTAATGTTGCCTGCAAAACTACATGGAAAACGGTTGAGAATTGACGTCTGAATTGACGTCTAAATGAATAACTTTTAATAAGACTCAATCAAATTTCACACCAAGCTCATTAATAACTTTTGCAGTAAGTAAGCAAACTTCGCCAAATTTACACGGAAGTTGCCGTAATACCAGCCGATGGTGCCTGCAAAACTACATGGAAACGGTTGAGAATTGACGTCTGAATTGACGTCTAAATGAATAACTTTTAATAATAATCAATCAAATTTCACACCAATCTCATTAATAACTTTTGCAGTAATTAATCAAACTTCGCCAAATTTACAGGGCAGTTGCTGTAATACCAGCCGATGGTGCCTGCAAAATTACATGGCAAACGGTTGAGAATTGACGTCTGAATTGACGTCTAAATGAATAACTTTTAATAATAATCAATCAAATTTCACACCAATCTCATTAATAACGTTTGCAGTAATTAATCAAACTTCGCCAAATTTACAGGGCAGTTGCCGTAATACCAGCCGATGGTGCCTGCAAAATTACATGGAAAACGGTTGAGAATTGACGTCTGAATTGACGTCTAAATGAATAACTTTTAATAATACTCAATCAAATTTCAAACCAATCTCATTAATAACTTTTGCAGTAATTAAGCACACTTCGCCAAATTCACACGGAAGTTGCCGTAATACCAGCCTATGGTGCCTGCAAAACTACATGGAAAACGGTTGAGAATTGACGTCTGAATTGACGTCTAAATGAATAACTTTTAATAATAATCAATCAAATTTCACACCAATCTCTTTAATAATTTTCGCAGTAATAAATCAAACTTCGCCAAGTTTACATTAATCAAACTTCGCCAGATTTACAGGAAGTTGCCGTAATAACAGCCGATGTCGCCTACAAAACTACATGGAAAACGGTTGAGAATTGACGTCTGAATTGACGTCTAAATGAATAACTTTTAATAATAATCAGTCAAATTTCACACCAATCTCTTTAATAATTTTCGCAGTAATAAATCAAACTTCGCCAAGTTTACATTAATCAAACTTAGCCAAATTTACAGGGAAGTTGCCGTAATAACAGCCGATGTCGTCTACAAAACTACATGGAAAACGGTTGAGAATTGACGTCTGAATTGACGTCTAAATGAATAACTTTTAATAATACTCAATCATATTTCACACCAATCTCATTAATAACTTTTGCAGTAAATAATCAAACTTCGCCAAATTTACAGGGAAGTTGCCGTAATAACAGCCAATGTTGCCTGCAAAACTACATGGAAAACGGTTGAGAATTGACGTCTGAATTGACGTCTAAATGAATAACTTTTAATAATACTCAATCAATTTTCAAAACGATCTCATTAATAACTTTTGCAGTAATTAATCAAACTTCGCCAAATTTACAGGGCCGTTGCCGTAATACCAGCCGATGGTGCCTGCAAAATTACATGGAAAACGGTTGAGAATTGACGTCTGAATTGACGTCTAAATGAATAACTTTTAATAATACTCAATCAAATTTCACACCAATCTCATTAATAACTTTTGCAGTAATTAATCAAACTTCGCCAAATTTACAGGGAAGTTGCCGTAATAACAGCTAATGTTGCCTGCAAAACTACATGGAAAACGGTTGAGAATTGACGTCTGAATTGACGTCTAAATGAATAACTTTTAATAAGACTCAATCAAATTTCACACCAAGCTCATTAATAACTTTTGCAGTAATTAAGCACACTTCGCCAAATTCACACGGAAGTTGCCGTAATACCAGCCGATGGTGCCTGCAAAACTACATGGAAAACGGTTGAGAATTGACGTCTGAATTGACGTCTAAATGAATAACTTTTAATAATAATCAATCAAATTTCACACCAATCTCTTTAATAATTTTCGCAGTAATAAATCAAACTTCGCCAAGTTTACATTAATCAAACTTCGCCAGATTTACAGGAAGTTGCCGTAATAACAGCCGATGTCGCCTACAAAACTACATGGAAAACGGTTGAGAATTGACGTCTGAATTGACGTCTAAATGAATAACTTTTAATAAGACTCAATCAAATTTCACACCAAGCTCATTAATAACTTTTGCAGTAAGTAAGCAAACTTCGCCAAATTTACACGGAAGTTGCCGTAATACCAGCCGATGGTGCCTGCAAAACTACATGGAAAACGGTTGAGAATTGACGTCTGAATTGACGTCTAAATGAATAACTTTTAATAATAATCAATCAAATTTCACACCAATCTCATTAATAACTTTTGCAGTAATTAATCAAACTTCGCCAAATTTACAGGGCAGTTGCTGTAATACCAGCCGATGGTGCCTGCAAAATTACATGGCAAACGGTTGAGAATTGACGTCTGAATTGACGTCTAAATGAATAACTTTTAATAATAATCAATCAAATTTCACACCAATCTCATTAATAACGTTTGCAGTAATTAATCAAACTTCGCCAAATTTACAGGGCAGTTGCCGTAATACCAGCCGATGGTGCCTGCAAAATTACATGGAAAACGGTTGAGAATTGACGTCTGAATTGACGTCTAAATGAATAACTTTTAATAATACTCAATCAAATTTCACACCAATCTCATTAATAACTTTTGCAGTGATTAATCAAACTTCGCCAAATTTACAGGGAAGTTGCCGTAATAACAGCTAATGTTGCCTGCAAAACTACATGGAAAACGGTTGAGAATTGACGTCTGAATTGACGTCTAAATGAATAACTTTTAATAAGACTCAATCAAATTTCACACCAAGCTCATTAATAACTTTTGCAGTAAGTAAGCAAACTTCGCCAAATTTACACGGAAGTTGCCGTAATACCAGCCGATGGTGCCTGCAAAACTACATGGAAACGGTTGAGAATTGACGTCTGAATTGACGTCTAAATGAATAACTTTTAATAATAATCAATCAAATTTCACACCAATCTCATTAATAACTTTTGCAGTAATTAATCAAACTTCGCCAAATTTACAGGGCAGTTGCTGTAATACCAGCCGATGGTGCCTGCAAAATTACATGGCAAACGGTTGAGAATTGACGTCTGAATTGACGTCTAAATGAATAACTTTTAATAATAATCAATCAAATTTCACACCAATCTCATTAATAACGTTTGCAGTAATTAATCAAACTTCGCCAAATTTACAGGGCAGTTGCCGTAATACCAGCCGATGGTGCCTGCAAAATTACATGGAAAACGGTTGAGAATTGACGTCTGAATTGACGTCTAAATGAATAACTTTTAATAATACTCAATCAAATTTCAAACCAATCTCATTAATAACTTTTGCAGTAATTAAGCACACTTCGCCAAATTCACACGGAAGTTGCCGTAATACCAGCCTATGGTGCCTGCAAAACTACATGGAAAACGGTTTGAGAATTGACGTCTGAATTGACGTCTAAATGAATAACTTTTAATAATAATCAATCAAATTTCACACCAATCTCTTTAATAATTTTCGCAGTAATAAATCAAACTTCGCCAAGTTTACATCAATCAAACTTCGCCAGATTTACAGGAAGTTGCCGTAATAACAGCCGATGTCGCCTACAAAACTACATGGAAAACGGTTGAGAATTGACGTCTGAATTGACGTCTAAATGAATAACTTTTAATAAGACTCAATCAAATTTCACACCAAGCTCAATAATAACTTTTGCAGTAATTAAGCAAACTTCGCCAAATTTACACGGAAGTTGCCGTAATACCAGCCGATGGTTCCTGCAAAACTACATGGAAAGCGGTTGAGAATTGACGTCTGAATTGACGTCTAAATGAATAACTTTTAATAATAATCAATCAAATTTCACACCAATCTCATTAATAACTTTTGCAGTAATTAATCAAACTTCGCCAAATTTACAGGGCAGTTGCCGTAATACCAGCCGATGGTGCCTGCAAAACTACATGGAAAACGGTTGAGAATTGACGTCTGAATTGACGTCTAAATGAATAACTTTTAATAAGACTCAATCAAATTTCACACCAAGCTCAATAATAAGTTTTGCAGTAATTAAGCAAACTTCGTCAAATTTACACGGAAGTCGCCGTAATACCAGCCGATGGTTCCTGCAAAACTACATGGAAAACGGTTGAGAATTGACGTCTGAATTGACGTCTAAATGAATAACTTTTGATAATAATCAATCAAATTTCACACCAATCTCATTAATAACTTTTGCAGTAATTAATCAAACTTCGCCAAATTTACAGGGAAGTTGCCGTAATAACAGCCAATGTTGCCTGCAAAACTACATGGAAAACGGTTGAGAATTGACGTCTGAATTGACGTCTAAATGAATAACTTTTAATAAGACTCAATCAAATTTCACACCAATCTCTTTAATAATTTTCGCAGTAATAAATCAAACTTCGCCAAGTTTACATTAATCAAACTTCGCCAGATTTACATGAAGTTGCCGTAATAACAGCCGATGTCGCCTACAAAACTACATGGAAAACGGTTGAGAATTGACGTCTGAATTGACGTCTAAATGAATAACTTTTAATAATACTCAATCAAATTTCACACCAATCTCATTAATAACTTTTGCAGTAATTAATCAAACTTCGCCAAATTTACAGGGAAGTTGCTGTAATAACAGCTAATGTTGCCTGCAAAACTACATGGAAAACGGTTGAGAATTGACGTCTGAATTGACGTCTAAATGAATAACTTTTAATAATAATCAATCAAATTTCACACCAATCTCATTAATAACTTTTGCAGTAATTAATCAAACTTCGCCAAATTTACCGGGCAGTTGCCGTAATACCAGCCGATGGTTCCTGCAAAACTACATGGAAAACGGTTGAGAATTGACGTCTGAATTGACGTCTAAATGAATAACTTTTAATAATAATCAGTCAAATTTCACACCAATCTCTTTAATAATTTTCGCAGTAATAAATCAAACTTTGCCAAGTTTACATTAATCAAACTTAGCCAAATTTACAGGGAAGTTGCCGTAATAACAGCCGATGTCGCCTACAAAACTACATGGAAAACGGTTGAGAATTGACGTCTGAATTGACGTCTAAATGAATAACTTTTAATAATACTCAATCAAATTTCACACCAATCTCTTTAATAATTTTCGCAGTAATAAATCAAACTTCGCCAAGTTTACATCAATCAAACTTCGCCAGATTTACAGGAAGTTGCCGTAATAACAGCCGATGTCGCCTACAAAACTACATGGAAAACGGTTGAGAATTGACGTCTGAATTGACGTCTAAATGAATAACTTTTAATAAGACTCAATCAAATTTCACACCAAGCTCAATAATAACTTTTTCAGTAATTAAGCAAACTTCGCCAAATTTACACGGAAGTTGCCGTAATACCAGCCGATGGTTCCTGCAAAACTACATGGAAAACGGTTGAGAATTGACGTCTGAATTGACGTCTAAATGAATAACTTTTAATAATAATCAATTAAATTTCACACCAATCTCATTAATAACTTTTGCAGTAATTAATCAAACTTCGCCAAATTTACAGGGCAGTCGCCGTAATACCAGCCGATGGTGCCTGGAAAACTACATGGAAAACGGTTGAGAATTGACGTCTGAATTGACGTCTAAATGAATAACTTTTAATAAGACTCAATCAAATTTCACACCAAACTCATTAATAACTTTTGCAGTAATTAATCAAACTTCGCCAAATTTACAGGGAAGTTGCCGTAATAACAGCCAATGTTGCCTGCAAAACTACATGGAAAACAGTTGAGAATTGACGTCTGAATTGACGTCTAAATGAATAACTTTTAATAAGACTCAATCAAATTTCACACCAAGCTCATTAATAACTTTTGCAGTAATTGAGCACACTTCACCAAATTCACACGGAAGTTGCCGTAATACCAGCCGATGGTGCCTGCAAAACTACATGGAAAACGGTTGAGAATTGACGTCTGAATTGACGTCTAAATGAATAACTTTTAATAATAATCAATCAAATTTCACACCAATCTCTTTAATAATTTTCGCAGTAATAAATCAAACTTCGCCAAGTTTACATTAATCAAACTTCGCCAGATTTACAGGAAGTTGCCGTAATAACAGCCGATGTCGCCTACAAAACTACATGGAAAACGGTTGAGAATTGACGTCTGAATTGACGTCTAAATGAATAACTTTTAATAATACTCAATCAAATTTCAAACCAATCTCGTTAATAACTTATGCAGTAATTATTCAAACTTCGCCAAATTTACAGGGAAGTTGCTGTAATAACAGCTAATGTTGCCTGCAAAACTACATGGTAAACAGTTGAGAATTGACGTCTGAATTGACGTCTAAATGAATAACTTTTAATAAGACTCAATCAAATTTCACACCAAGCTCAATAATAACTTTTGCAGTAATTAAGCAAACTTCGCCAAATTTACCGGGCAGTTGCCGTAATACCAGCCGATGGTTCCTGCAAAACTACATGGAAAACGGTTGAGAATTGACGTCTGAATTGACGTCTAAATGAATAACTTTTAATAATAATCAGTCAAATTTCACACCAATCTCTTTAATAATTTTCGCAGTAATAAATCAAACTTTGCCAAGTTTACATTAATCAAACTTAGCCAAATTTACAGGGAAGTTGCCGTAATAACAGCCGATGTCGCCTACAAAACTACATGGAAAACGGTTGAGAATTGACGTCTGAATTGACGTCTAAATGAATAACTTTTAATAATACTCAATCAAATTTCAAACCAATCTCATTAATAACTTTTGTAGTAATTAATTAAACTTCGCCAAATTTACAGGGAAGTTGCCGTAATAACAGCCAATGTTGCCTGCAAAACTACATGGGAAACAGTTGAGAATTGACGTCTGATTTGACGTCTAAATGAATAACTTTTAATAAGACTCAATCAAATTTTACACCAAGCTCATTAATAACTTTTGCAGTAATTAAGCACACTTCGCCAAATTCACACGGAAGTTGCCGTAATACCAGCCGATGGTGCCTGCAAAACTACATGGAAAACGGTTGAGAATTGAAGTCTGAATTGACGTCTAAATGAATAACTTTTAATAATAATCAATCAAATTTCACACCAATCTCTTTAATAATTTTCGCAGTAATAAATCAAACTTCGCCAAGTTTACATTAATCAAACTTCGCCAGATTTACAGGAAGTTGCCGTAATAACAGCCGATGTCGCCTACAAAACTACATGGAAAACGGTTGAGAATTGACGTCTGAATTGACGTCTAAATGAATAACTTTTAATAAGACTCAATCAAATTTCACACCAAGCTCAATAATAACTTTTGCAGTAATTAAGCAAACTTCGCCAAATTTACACGGAAGTTGCCGTAATACCAGCCGATGGTTCCTGCAAAACTACATGGAAAACGGTTGAGAATTGACGTCTGAATTGACGTCTAAATGAATAACTTTTAATAAAAATCAATCAAATTTCAAACCAATCTCATTAATAACTTTTGCAGTAATTAATCAAACTTCGCCAAATTTACAGGGAAGTTGCCGTAATAACAGCCAATGTTGCCTGCAAAACTACATGGAAAACGGTTGAGAATTGACGTCTGAATTGACGTCTAAATGAATAACTTTTAAAAGGACTCAATCAAATTTCACACCAAGCTCATTAATAACTTTTGCAGTAATTAAGCAAACTTCGCCAAATTCACACGGAAGTTGCCGTAATACCAGCCGATGGTGCCTGCAAAACTACATGGAAAACGGTTGAGATTTGACGTCTGAATTTACGTCTAAATGAATAACTTTTAATAATAATCAGTCATATTTCACACCAATCTCTTTAATAATTTTCGCAGTAATAAATCAAACTTCGCCAAGTTTACATTAATCAAACTTAGCCAAATTTACAGGGAAGTTGCCGTAATAACAGCCGATGTCGCCTACAAAACTACATGGAAAACGGTTGAGAATTGACGTCTGAATTGACGTCTAAATGAATAACTTTCAATAATACTCAATCATATTTCACACCAATCTCATTAATAACTTTTGCAGTAGATAAGCAAACTTCGCCAAATTTACAGGGAAGTTGCCGTAATAACAGCCAATGTTGCCTGCAAAACTACATGGAAAACGGTTGAGAATTGACGTCTGAATTGACGTCTAAATGAATAACTTTTAATAATAACCAATCAAATTTCACACCAATCTCATTAATAACTTTTGCAGTAATTAATCAAACTTCGCCAAATTTACAGGGAAGTTGCCGTAATTACAGCCAATGTTGCCTGCAGAACTACATGGAAAACGGTTGAGAATTGACGTCTGAATTGACGTCTAAATGAATAACTTTTAATAATACTCAATCAATTTTCAAACCAATCTCATTAATAACTTTTGCAGTAATTAATAAAACTTCGCCAAATTTACAGGGCATTTGCCGTAATACCAGTCGATGGTGCCTGCAAAATTACATGGAAAACGGTTGGGAATTGACGTCTGAATTGACGTCTAAATGAATAACTTTTAATAATACTCAATCAAATTTCACACCAATCTCATTAATAACTTTTGCAGTAATTAATCAAACTTCGCCAAATTTACAGGGAAGTTGCCATAATAACAGCTACTGTTGCCTGCAAAACAACATGGAAAACGGTTGAGAATTGACGTCTGAATTGACGTCTAAATGAATAACTTTTAATAAGACTAAATCAAATTTCACACCAAGCTCATTAATAACTTTTGCAGTAAGTAAGCAAACTTCGCCAAATTTACACGGAAGTTGCCGTAATACCAGCCGATGGTGCCTGCAAAACTACATGGAAAACGGTTGAGAATTGACGTCTGAATTGACGTCTAAATGAATAACTTTTAATAATAATCAATCAAATTTCACACCAATCTCATTAATAACTTTTGCAGTAATTAATCAAACTTCGCCAAATTTACAGGGCAGTTGCCGTAATACCAGCCGATGGTGCCTGCAAAATTACATGGCAAACGGTTGAGAATTGACGTCTGAATTGACGTCTAAATGAATAACTTTTAATAATACTCAATCAAATTTCAAACCAATCTCATTAATAACTTTTGTAGTAATTAATTAAACTTCGCCAAATTTACAGGGAAGTTGCCGTAATAACAACCAATGTTGCCTGCAAAACTACATTGAAAACGGTTGAGAATTGACGTCTGAATTGACGTCTAAATGAATAACTTTTAATAAGACTCAATCAAATTTCACACCAAGCTCATTAATAACTTTTGCAGTAATTAAGCACACTTCGCCAAATTCACACGGAAGTTGCCGTAATACCAGCCGATGGTGCCTGCAAAACTACATGGAAAACGGTTGAGAATTGACGTCTGAATTGACGTCTAAATGAATAACTTTTAATAATAATCAATCAAATTTCACACCAATCTCATTAATAATTTTCGCAGTAATAAATCAAACTTCGCCAAGTTTACATTAATCAAACTTCGCCAGATTTACAGGAAGTTGCCGTAATAACAGCCGATGTCGCCTACAAAACTACATGGAAAACGGTTGAGAATTGACGTCTGAATTGACGTCTAAATGAATAACTTTTAATAAGACTCAATCAAATTTCACACCAAGCTCAATAATAACTTTTGCACTAATTAAGCAAACTTCGCCAAATTTACACGGAAGTTGCCGTAATACCAGCCGATGGTTCTTGCAAAACTACATGGAAAACGGTTGAGAATTGACGTCTGAATTGACGTCTAAATGAATAACTTTTATTAATAATTAATCAAATTTCACACCAATCTCATTAATAACTTTTGCAGTAATTAATCAAACTTCGCCAAATTTACAGGACAGTTGCCGTAATACCAGCCGATGGTGCCTTCAAAACTACATGGAAAACGGTTGAGAATTGACGTCTGAATTGACGTCTAAATGAATAACTTTTAATAAGACTCAATCAAATTTCACACCAAGCTCAATAATAACTTTTGCACTAATTAAGCAAACTTTGCCAAATTTACACGGAAGTTGCCGTAATACCAGCCGATGGTTCCTGCAAAACTACATGGAAAACGGTTGAGAATTGACGTCTGAATTGACGTCTAAATGAATAACTTTTAATAATAATCAATCAAATTTCACACCAATCTCATTAATAACTTTTGCAGTAATTAATCAAACTTCGCCAAATTTACAGGACAGTTGCCGTAATACCAGCCGATGGTTCCTGCAAAACTACATGGAAAACGGTTGAGAATTGACGTCTGAATTGACGTCTAAATGAATAACTTTTAATAATAATCAATCAAATTTCACACCAATCTCATTAATAACTTTTGCATTAATTAATCAAACTTCGCCAAATTTACAGGGAAGTTGCCGTAATAGCAGCCAATGTTGCCTGCAGAACTACATGGAAAACGGTTGAGAATTGACGTCTGAATTGACGTCTAAATGAATAACTTTTAATAATACTCAATCAATTTTCAAACCAATCTCATTAATAACTTTTGCAGTAATTAATAAAACTTCGCCAAATTTACAGGGAAGTTGCCATAATAACAGCTACTGTTGCCTGCAAAACAACATGGAAAACGGTTGAGAATTGACGTCTGAATTGACGTCTAAATGAATAACTTTTAATAAGACTAAATCAAATTTCACACCAAGCTCATTAATAACTTTTGCAGTAAGTAAGCAAACTTCGCCAAATTTACACGGAAGTTGCCGTAATACCAGCCGATGGTGCCTGCAAAACTACATGGAAAACGGTTGAGAATTGACGTCTGAATTGACGTCTAAATGAATAACTTTTAATAATAATCAATCAAATTTCACACCAATCTCATTAATAACTTTTGCAGTAATTAATCAAACTTCGCCAAATTTACAGGGCAGTTGCCGTAATACCAGCCGATGGTGCCTGCAAAATTACATGGCAAACGGTTGAGAATTGACGTCTGAATTGACGTCTAAATGAATAACTTTTAATAATACTCAATCAAATTTCAAACCAATCTCATTAATAACTTTTGCAGTAATTAATAAAACTTCGCCAAATTTACAGGGAAGTTGCCATAATAACAGCTACTGTTGCCTGCAAAACAACATGGAAAACGGTTGAGAATTGACGTCTGAATTGACGTCTAAATGAATAACTTTTAATAAGACTAAATCAAATTTCACACCAAGCTCATTAATAACTTTTGCAGTAAGTAAGCAAACTTCGCCAAATTTACACGGAAGTTGCCGTAATACCAGCCGATGGTGCCTGCAAAACTACATGGAAAACGGTTGAGAATTGACGTCTGAATTGACGTCTAAATGAATAACTTTTAATAATAATCAATCAAATTTCACACCAATCTCATTAATAACTTTTGCAGTAATTAATCAAACTTCGCCAAATTTACAGGGCAGTTGCCGTAATACCAGCCGATGGTGCCTGCAAAATTACATGGCAAACGGTTGAGAATTGACGTCTGAATTGACGTCTAAATGAATAACTTTTAATAATACTCAATCAAATTTCAAACCAATCTCATTAATAACTTTTGTAGTAATTAATTAAACTTCGCCAAATTTACAGGGAAGTTGCCGTAATAACAACCAATGTTGCCTGCAAAACTACATTGAAAACGGTTGAGAATTGACGTCTGAATTGACGTCTAAATGAATAACTTTTAATAAGACTCAATCAAATTTCACACCAAGCTCATTAATAACTTTTGCAGTAATTAAGCACACTTCGCCAAATTCACACGGAAGTTGCCGTAATACCAGCCGATGGTTCCTGCAAAACTACATGGAAAACGGTTGAGAATTGACGTCTGAATTGACGTCTAAATGAATAACTTTTAATAATAATCAATCAAATTTCACACCAATCTCATTAATAACTTTTGCAGTAATTAATCAAACTTCGCCAAATTTACAGGACAGTTGCCGTAATACCAGCCGATGGTTCCTGCAAAACTACATGGAAAACGGTTGAGAATTGACGTCTGAATTGACGTCTAAATGAATAACTTTTAATAATAATCAATCAAATTTCACACCAATCTCATTAATAACTTTTGCATTAATTAATCAAACTTCGCCAAATTTACAGGGAAGTTGCCGTAATAGCAGCCAATGTTGCCTGCAGAACTACATGGAAAACGGTTGAGAATTGACGTCTGAATTGACGTCTAAATGAATAACTTTTAATAATACTCAATCAATTTTCAAACCAATCTCATTAATAACTTTTGCAGTAATTAATAAAACTTCGCCAAATTTACAGGGAAGTTGCCATAATAACAGCTACTGTTGCCTGCAAAACAACATGGAAAACGGTTGAGAATTGACGTCTGAATTGACGTCTAAATGAATAACTTTTAATAAGACTAAATCAAATTTCACACCAAGCTCATTAATAACTTTTGCAGTAAGTAAGCAAACTTCGCCAAATTTACACGGAAGTTGCCGTAATACCAGCCGATGGTGCCTGCAAAACTACATGGAAAACGGTTGAGAATTGACGTCTGAATTGACGTCTAAATGAATAACTTTTAATAATAATCAATCAAATTTCACACCAATCTCATTAATAACTTTTGCAGTAATTAATCAAACTTCGCCAAATTTACAGGGCAGTTGCCGTAATACCAGCCGATGGTGCCTGCAAAATTACATGGCAAACGGTTGAGAATTGACGTCTGAATTGACGTCTAAATGAATAACTTTTAATAATACTCAATCAAATTTCAAACCAATCTCATTAATAACTTTTGCAGTAATTAATAAAACTTCGCCAAATTTACAGGGAAGTTGCCATAATAACAGCTACTGTTGCCTGCAAAACAACATGGAAAACGGTTGAGAATTGACGTCTGAATTGACGTCTAAATGAATAACTTTTAATAAGACTAAATCAAATTTCACACCAAGCTCATTAATAACTTTTGCAGTAAGTAAGCAAACTTCGCCAAATTTACACGGAAGTTGCCGTAATACCAGCCGATGGTGCCTGCAAAACTACATGGAAAACGGTTGAGAATTGACGTCTGAATTGACGTCTAAATGAATAACTTTTAATAATAATCAATCAAATTTCACACCAATCTCATTAATAACTTTTGCAGTAATTAATCAAACTTCGCCAAATTTACAGGGCAGTTGCCGTAATACCAGCCGATGGTGCCTGCAAAATTACATGGCAAACGGTTGAGAATTGACGTCTGAATTGACGTCTAAATGAATAACTTTTAATAATACTCAATCAAATTTCAAACCAATCTCATTAATAACTTTTGTAGTAATTAATTAAACTTCGCCAAATTTACAGGGAAGTTGCCGTAATAACAACCAATGTTGCCTGCAAAACTACATTGAAAACGGTTGAGAATTGACGTCTGAATTGACGTCTAAATGAATAACTTTTAATAAGACTCAATCAAATTTCACACCAAGCTCATTAATAACTTTTGCAGTAATTAAGCACACTTCGCCAAATTCACACGGAAGTTGCCGTAATACCAGCCGATGGTGCCTGCAAAACTACATGGAAAACGGTTGAGAATTGACGTCTGAATTGACGTCTAAATGAATAACTTTTAATAATAATCAATCAAATTTCACACCAATCTCATTAATAATTTTCGCAGTAATAAATCAAACTTCGCCAAGTTTACATTAATCAAACTTCGCCAGATTTACAGGAAGTTGCCGTAATAACAGCCGATGTCGCCTACAAAACTACATGGAAAACGGTTGAGAATTGACGTCTGAATTGACGTCTAAATGAATAACTTTTAATAAGACTCAATCAAATTTCACACCAAGCTCAATAATAACTTTTGCACTAATTAAGCAAACTTCGCCAAATTTACACGGAAGTTGCCGTAATACCAGCCGATGGTTCTTGCAAAACTACATGGAAAACGGTTGAGAATTGACGTCTGAATTGACGTCTAAATGAATAACTTTTATTAATAATTAATCAAATTTCACACCAATCTCATTAATAACTTTTGCAGTAATTAATCAAACTTCGCCAAATTTACAGGACAGTTGCCGTAATACCAGCCGATGGTGCCTTCAAAACTACATGGAAAACGGTTGAGAATTGACGTCTGAATTGACGTCTAAATGAATAACTTTTAATAAGACTCAATCAAATTTCACACCAAGCTCAATAATAACTTTTGCACTAATTAAGCAAACTTTGCCAAATTTACACGGAAGTTGCCGTAATACCAGCCGATGGTTCCTGCAAAACTACATGGAAAACGGTTGAGAATTGACGTCTGAATTGACGTCTAAATGAATAACTTTTAATAATAATCAATCAAATTTCACACCAATCTCATTAATAACTTTTGCAGTAATTAATCAAACTTCGCCAAATTTACAGGACAGTTGCCGTAATACCAGCCGATGGTTCCTGCAAAACTACATGGAAAACGGTTGAGAATTGACGTCTGAATTGACGTCTAAATGAATAACTTTTAATAATAATCAATCAAATTTCACACCAATCTCATTAATAACTTTTGCATTAATTAATCAAACTTCGCCAAATTTACAGGGAAGTTGCCGTAATAGCAGCCAATGTTGCCTGCAGAACTACATGGAAAACGGTTGAGAATTGACGTCTGAATTGACGTCTAAATGAATAACTTTTAATAATACTCAATCAATTTTCAAACCAATCTCATTAATAACTTTTGCAGTAATTAATAAAACTTCGCCAAATTTACAGGGCAGTTGCCGTAATACCAGCCGATGGTGCCTGCAAAATTACATGGAAAACGGTTGAGAATTGACGTCTGAATTGACGTCTAAATGAATAACTTTTAATAATACTCAATCAAATTTCACACCAATCTCATTAATAACTTTTGCAGTAATTAATCAAACTTCGCCAAATTTACAGGGAAGTTGCCGTAATAACAGCTACTGTTGCCTGCAAAACTACATGGAAAACGGTTGAGAATTGACGTCTGAATTGACGTCTAAATGAATAACTTTTAATAAGACTCAATCAAATTTCACACCGAGCTCATTAATAACTTTTGCAGTAATTAAGCAAACTCCGCCAAATTTACACGGAAGTTGCCGTAATACCAGCCGATGGTGCCTGCAAAACTACATGGAAAACGGTTGAGAATTGACGTCTCAATTGACGTCTAAATGAATAACTTTTAATAATAATCAATCAAATTTCACAACAATCTCATTAATAACTTTTGCAGTAATTAATCAAACTTCGCCAAATTTACAGGGCAGTTGCCATAATAACAGCTACTGTTGCCTGCAAAACTACATGGAAAACGGTTGAGAATTGACGTCTGAATTGACGTCTAAATGAATAACTTTTAATAATAGTCAATCAAATTTCACACCAAGCTCATTAATAACTTCTGCAATAATTAATCAAACTTCGCCAAATTCACACGGAAGTTGCCGTAATAATAGCCGATGGTGCCTGCAAAACTACATCGAGAACGGTTGAGAATTGACGTCTGAATTGACGTCTAAATGAATAACTTTTAATAATACTCAATCAAATTTCACACCAATCTCATTAATAACTTTTGCAGTAACTAATCAAACTTCGCCAAATTTACAGGGAAGTTGCCGTAATAACAGCTACTGTTGCCTGCAAAACTACATGGAAAACGGTTGAGAATTGACGTCTGAATTGACGTCTAAATGAATAACTTTTAATAAGACTCAATCAAATTTCACACCGAGCTCATTAATAACTTTTGCAGTAATTAAGCAAACTTCGCCAAATTTACACGGAAGTTGCCGTAATACCAGCCGATGGTTCTTGCAAAACCACATGGAAAACGGTTGAGAATTGACGTCTGAATTGACGTCTAAATGAATCCCTTTTAATAATAATCAATCAAATTTCACACCAATCTCATTAATAACTTTTGCAGTAATTAATCAAACTTCGCCAAATTTACAGGACAGTTGCCGTAATACCAGCCGATGGTGCCTTCAAAACTACATGGAAAACGGTTGAGAATTGACGTCTGAATTGACGTCTAAATGAATAACTTTTAATAACTTTTAATAAGACTCAATCAAATTTCACACCAAGCTCAATAATAACTTTTGCACTAATTAAGCAAACTTTGCCAAATTTACACGGAAGTTGCCGTAATACCAGCCGATGGTTCCTGCAAAACTACATGGAAAACGGTTGAGAATTGACGTCTGAATTGACGTCTAAATGAATAACTTTTAATAATAATCAATCAAATTTCACACCAATCTCATTAATAACTTTTGCAGTAATTAATCAAACTTCGCCAAATTTACAGGACAGTTGCCGTAATACCAGCCGATGGTTCCTGCAAAACTACATGGAAAACGGTTGAGAATTGACGTCTGAATTGACGTCTAAATGAATAACTTTTAATAATAATCAATCAAATTTCACACCAATCTCATTAATAACTTTTGCAGTAATTAATCAAACTTCGCCAAATTTACAGGGAAGTTGCCGTAATAGCAGCCAATGTTGCCTGCAGAACTACATGGAAAACGGTTGAGAATTGACGTCTGAATTGACGTCTAAATGAATAACTTTTAATATTACTCAATCAATTTTCAAACCAATCTCATTAATAACTTTTGCAGTAATTAATAACACTTCGCCAAATTTACAGGGCAGTTGCCGTAATACCAGCCGATGGTGCCTGCAAAATTACATGGAAAACGGTTGAGAATTGACGTCTGAATTGACGTCTAAATGAATAACTTTTAATAAGACTCAATCAAATTTCACACCAAGCTCATTAATAACTTTTGCAGTAAATAATCAAACGTCGCCAAATTCACAGGGCAGTTGCCGTAATACCAGCCGATGGTGCCTGCAAAACTACATGGAAAACGGTTGAGAATTGACGTCTGAATTGACGTCTAAATGAATAACTTTTAATAATAATCAATCAAATTTCACACCAATCTCTTTAATAATTTTCGCAGTAATAAATCAAACTTCGCCAAGTTTACATTAATCAAACTTCGCCAGATTTACAGGAAGTTGCCGTAATAACAGCCGATGTCGCCTACAAAACTACATGGAAAACGGTTGAGAATTGACGTCTGAATTGACGTCTAAATGAATAACTTTTAATAATAGTCAATCAAATTTCACACCAAGCTCATTAATAACTTCTGCAATAATTAATCAAACTTCACCAAATTCACACGGAAGTTGCCGTAATAATAGCCGATGGTGCCTGCAAAACTACATCGAGAACGGTTGAGAATTGACGTCTGAATTGACGTCTAAATGAATAACTTTTAATAATACTCAATCAAATTTCACACCAATCTCATTAATAACTTTTGCAGTAATTAATCAAACTTCGTCAAATTTACAGGAAAGTTGCCGTAATAACAGCTAATGTTGCCTGCAAAACTACATGGAAAACGGTTGAGAATTGACGTCTGAATTGACGTCTAAATGAATAACTTTTAATAATAATCAATCAAATTTCACACCAATCTCATTAATAACTTTTGCAGTAATTAATCAAACTTCGCCAAATTTACAGGGCAGTTGCCGTAATACCAGCCGATGGTGCCTGCACTATTACATGGAAAACGGTTGAGAATTGACGTCTGAATTGACGTCTAAATGAATAACTTTTAATAATACTCAATCAAATTTCAAAACAATCTCATTAATAACTTTTGTAGTAATTAATTTAACTTCGCCAAATTTACAGGGAAGTTGCCGTAATAACAGCCAATGTTGCCTGCAAAACTACATGGAAAACGGTTGAGAATTGACGTCTGAATTGACGTCTAAATGAATAACTTTTAATAATAGTCAATCAAATTTCACACCAAGCTCATTAATAACTTCTGCAATAATTAATCAAACTTCGCCAAATTCACACGGAAGTTGCCGTAATAATAGCCGATGGTGCCTGCAAAACTACATCGAGAACGGTTGAGAATTGACGTCTGAATTGACGTCTAAATGAATAACTTTTAATAATACTCAATCAAATTTCACACCAATCTCATTAATAACTTTTGCAGTAACTAATCAAACTTCGCCAAATTTACAGGGAAGTTGCCGTAATAACAGCTACTGTTGCCTGCAAAACTACATGGAAAACGGTTGAGAATTGACGTCTGAATTGACGTCTAAATGAATAACTTTTAATAAGACTCAATCAAATTTCACACCGAGCTCATTAATAACTTTTGCAGTAATTAAGCAAACTTCGCCAAATTTACACGGAAGTTGCCGTAATACCAGCCGATGGTTCTTGCAAAACTACATGGAAAACGGTTGAGAATTGACGTCTGAATTGACGTCTAAATGAATAACTTTTAATAATAATCAATCAAATTTCACACCAATCTCATTAATAACTTTTGCAGTAATTAATCAAACTTCGCCAAATTTACAGGACAGTTGCCGTAATACCAGCCGATGGTGCCTTCAAAACTACATGGAAAACGGTTGAGAATTGACGTCTGAATTGACGTCTAAATGAATAACTTTTAATAAGACTCAATCAAATTTCACACCAAGCTCAATAATAACTTTTGCACTAATTAAGCAAACTTTGCCAAATTTACACGGAAGTTGCCGTAATACCAGCCGATGGTTCCTGCAAAACTACATGGAAAACGGTTGAGAATTGACGTCTGAATTGACGTCTAAATGAATAACTTTTAATAATAATCAATCAAATTTCACACCAATCTCATTAATAACTTTTGCAGTAATTAATCAAACTTCGCCAAATTTACAGGACAGTTGCCGTAATACCAGCCGATGGTTCCTGCAAAACTACATGGAAAACGGTTGAGAATTGACGTCTGAATTGACGTCTAAATGAATAACTTTTAATAATAATCAATCAAATTTCACACCAATCTCATTAATAACTTTTGCAGTAATTAATCAAACTTCGCCAAATTTACAGGGAAGTTGCCGTAATAGCAGCCAATGTTGCCTGCAGAACTACATGGAAAACGGTTGAGAATTGACGTCTGAATTGACGTCTAAATGAATAACTTTTAATAATACTCAATCAATTTTCAAACCAATCTCATTAATAACTTTTGCAGTAATTAATAAAACTTCGCCAAATTTACAGGGCAGTTGCCGTAATATCAGCCGATGGTGCCTGCAAAATTACATGGAAAACGGTTGAGAATTGACGTCTGAATTGACGTCTAAATGAATAACTTTTAATATTACTCAATCAAATTTCACACCAATCTCATTAATAACTTTTGCAGTAATTAATCAAACTTCGCCAAATTTACAGGGATGTTGCCGTAATAACAGCTACTGTTGCCTGCAAAACTACATGGAAAACGGTTGAGAATTGACGTCTGAATTGACGTCTAAATGAATAACTTTTAATAAGACTCAATCAAATTTCACACCGAGCTCATTAATAACTTTTGCAGTAATTAAGCAAACTCCGCCAAATTTACACGGAAGTTGCCGTAATACCAGCCGATGGTGCCTGCAAAACTACATGGAAAACGGTTGAGAATTGACGTCTCAATTGACGTCTAAATGAATAACTTTTAATAATAATCAATCAAATTTCACAACAATCTCATTAATAACTTTTGCAGTAATTAATCAAACTTCGCCAAATTTACAGGGCAGTTGCCGTAATACCAGCCGATGGTGCCTGCAAAATTACATGGAAAACGGTTGAGAATTGACGTCTGAATTGACGTCTAAATGAATAACTTTTAATAATACTCAATCAAATTTCAAAACAATCTCATTAATAACTTTTGTAGTAATTAATTAAACTTCGCCAAATTTACAGGGAAGTTGCCGTAATAACAGCCAATGTTGCCTGCAAAACTACATGGAAAACGGTTGAGAATTGACGTCTGAATTGACGTCTAAATGAATAACTTTTAATAAGACTCAATCAAATTTCACACCAAGCTCATTAATAACTTTTGCAGTAAATAATAAAACGTCGCCAAATTTACAGGGCAGTTGCCGTAATACCAGCCGATGGTGCCTGCAAAACTACATGGAAAACGGTTGAGAATTGACGTCTGAATTGACGTCTAAATGAATAACTTTTAATAATAATCAATCAAATTTCACACCAATCTCTTTAATAATTTTCGCAGTAATAAATCAAACTTCGCCAAGTTTACATTAATCAAACTTCGCCAGATTTACAGGAAGTTGCCGTAATAACAGCCGATGTCGCCTACAAAACTACATGGAAAACGGTTGAGAATTGACGTCTGAATTGACGTCTAAATGAATAACTTTTAATAATAGTCAATCAAATTTCACACCAAGCTCATTAATAACTTCTGCAATAATTAATCAAACTTCGCCAAATTCACACGGAAGTTGCCGTAATAATAGCCGATGGTGCCTGCAAAACTACATCGAGAACGGTTGAGAATTGACGTCTGAATTGACGTCTAAATGAATAACTTTTAATAATACTCAATCAAATTTCACACCAATCTCATTAATAACTTTTGCAGTAATTAATCAAACTTCGTCAAATTTACAGGAAAGTTGCCGTAATAACAGCTAATGTTGCCTGCAAAACTACATGGAAAACGGTTGAGAATTGACGTCTGAATTGACGTCTAAATGAATAACTTTTAATAATAATCAATCAAATTTCACACCAATCTCATTAATAACTTTTGCAGTAATTAATCAAACTTCGCCAAATTTACAGGGCAGTTGCCGTAATACCAGCCGATGGTGCCTGCACTATTACATGGAAAACGGTTGAGAATTGACGTCTGAATTGACGTCTAAATGAATAACTTTTAATAATACTCAATCAAATTTCAAAACAATCTCATTAATAACTTTTGTAGTAATTAATTTAACTTCGCCAAATTTACAGGGAAGTTGCCGTAATAACAGCCAATGTTGCCTGCAAAACTACATGGAAAACGGTTGAGAATTGACGTCTGAATTGACGTCTAAATGAATAACTTTTAATAATAGTCAATCAAATTTCACACCAAGCTCATTAATAACTTCTGCAATAATTAATCAAACTTCGCCAAATTCACACGGAAGTTGCCGTAATAATAGCCGATGGTGCCTTCAAAACTACATCGAGAACGGTTGAGAATTGACGTCTGAATTGACGTCTAAATGAATAACTTTTAATAATACTCAATCAAATTTCACACCAATCTCATTAATAACTTTTGCAGTAACTAATCAAACTTCGCCAAATTTACAGGGAAGTTGCCGTAATAACAGCTACTGTTGCCTGCAAAACTACATGGAAAACGGTTGAGAATTGACGTCTGAATTGACGTCTAAATGAATAACTTTTAATAAGACTCAATCAAATTTCACACCGAGCTCATTAATAACTTTTGCAGTAATTAAGCAAACTTCGCCAAATTTACACGGAAGTTGCCGTAATACCAGCCGATGGTGCCTGCAAAACTACATGGAAAACGGTTGAGAATTGACGTCTGAATTGACGTCTAAATGAATAACTTTTAATAATAATCAATCAAATTTCACAACAATCTCATTAATAACTTTTGCAGTAATTAATCAAACTTCGCCAAATTTACAGGGCAGTTGCCGTAATACCAGCCGATGGTGCCTGCAAAATTACATGGAAAACGGTTGAGAATTGACGTCTGAATTGACGTCTAAATGAATAACTTTTAATAATACTCAATCAAATTTCAAAACAATCTCATTAATAACTTTTGTAGTGATTAATTAAACTTCGCCAAATTTACAGGGAAGTTGCCGTAATAACAGCCAATGTTGCCTGCAAAACTACATGGAAAACGGTTGAGAATTGACGTCTGAATTGACGTCTAAATGAATAACTTTTAATAAGACTCAATCAAATTTCGCACCAAGCTCATTAATAACTTTTGCAGTAAATAATCAAACGTCGCCAAATTTACAGGGCAGTTTCCGTAATACCAGCCGATGGTGCCTGCAAAACTACATGGAAAACGGTTGAGAATTGACGTCTGAATTGACGTCTAAATGAATAACTTTTAATAATAATCAATCTAATTTCACACCAATCTCTTTAATAATTTTCGCAGTAATAAATCAAACTTCGCCAAGTTTACATTAATCAAACTTTGCCAGATTTACAGGAAGTTGCCGTAATAACAGCCGATGTCGCCTACAAAACTACATTGAAAACGGTTGAGAATTGACGTCTGAATTGACGTCTAAATGAATAACTTTTAATAATACTCAATCAAATTTCAAACCAATCTCATTAATAACTTATGCAGTAATTAATCAAACATAGCCAAATTTACAGGGAAGTTGCCGTAATAACAGTCGATGTTGCCTGCGAAACTACATGGAAAACGGTTGAGAATTGACGTCTGAATTGACGTCTAAATGAATAACTTTTAATAATAGTCAATCAAATTTCACACCAAGCTCATTAATAACTTCTGCAATAATTAATCAAACTTCGCCAAATTCACACGGAAGTTGCCGTAATAATAGCCGATGGTGCCTGCAAAACTACATCGAGAACGGTTGAGAATTGACGTCTGAATAGACGTCTAAATGAATAACCTATAATAATACTCAATCAAATTTCACACCAATCTCATTAATAACTTTTGCAGTAATTAATCAAACTTCGCCAAATTTACAGGAAAGTTGCCGTAATAACAGCTAATGTTGCCTGCAAAACTACATGGAAAACGGTTGAGAATTGACGTCTGAATTGACGTCTAAGTAAATAACTTTTAATAATAATCAATCAAATTTCACACCAATCTCATTAATAACTTTTGCAGTAATTAATCAAACTTCGCCAAATTTACAGGGCAGTTGCCGTAATACCAGCCGATGGTGCCTGCAATATTACATGGAAAACGGTTGAGAATTGACGTCTGAATTGACGTCTAAATGAATAACTTTTAATAATACTCAATCAAATTTCAAAACAATCTCATTAATAACTTTTGTAGTAATTAATTTAACTTCGCCAAATTTACAGGGAAGTTGCCGTAATAACAGCTAATGTTGCCTGCAAAACTACATGGAAAACGGTTGAGAATTGACGTCTGAATTGACGTCTAAATGAATAACTTTTAATAATACTCAATCAAATTTCACACCAATCTCATTAATAACTTTTGCAGTAATTAATCAAACTTCGCCAAATTTACAGGGAAGTTGCCGTAATAACAGCTAATGTTGCCTGCAAAACTACATGGAAAACGGTTGAGAATTGACGTCTGAATTGACGTCTAAATGAATAACTTTTAATGAGACTCAATCAAATTTCACACCAAGCTCAATAATAACTTTTGCAGTTTTTAAGCAAACTTCGCCAAATTTACACGGAAGTTGCCGTAATACCAGCCGATGGTTCCTGCAAAACTACATGGAAAACGGTTGAGAATTGACGTCTGAATTGACGTCTAAATGAATAACTTTTAATAATAATCAATCAAATTTCACACCAATCTCATTAATAACTTTTGCAGTAATTAATCAAACTTCGCCAAATTTACAGGGCAGTTGCCGTAATACCAGGCGATGGTGCCTGCAAAACTACATGGAAAACGGTCAAGAATTGACGTCTGAATTGACGTCTAAATGAATAACTTTTAATAAGACTCAATCAAATTTCACACCAAGCTCAATAATAACTTTTGCAGTAATTAAGCAAACTTCGCCAAATTCACACGGAAGTTGCCGTAATAACTGCCGATGGTGCCTGCAAAACTACATCGAGAACGGTTGAGAATTGACGTCTGAATTGACGTCTAAATGAATAACTTTTAAAATTACTCAATCAAATTTCACACCAATCTCATTAATAACTTTTGCAGTAATTAATCAAACTTCGCCAAATTTACAGGAAAGTTGCCGTAATCACATCTAATGTTGCCTGCAAAACTACATGGAAAACGGTTGAGAATTGACGTCTGAATTGACGTCTAAATGAATAACTTTTAATAAGACTCAATCAAATTTCACACCGAGCTCATTAATAACTTTTGCAGTAATTAAGCAAACTTCGCCAAATTTACACGGAAGTTGCCGTAATACCAGCCGATGGTTCTTGCAAAACTACATGGAAAACGGTTGAGAATTGACGTCTGAATTGACGTCTAAATGAATAACTTTTAATAATAATCAATCAAATTTCACACCAATCTCATTAATAACTTTTGCAGTAATTAATCAAACTTCGCCAAATTTACAGGACAGTTGCCGTAATACCAGCCGATGGTGCCTTCAAAACTACATGGAAAACGGTTGAGAATTGACGTCTGAATTGACGTCTAAATGAATAACTTTTAATAAGACTCAATCAAATTTCACACCAAGCTCAATAATAACTTTTGCACTAATTAAGCAAACTTTGCCAAATTTACACGGAAGTTGCCGTAATACCAGCCGATGGTTCCTGCAAAACTACATGGAAAACGGTTGAGAATTGACGTCTGAATTGACGTCTAAATGAATAACTTTTAATAATAATCAATCAAATTTCACACGAATCTCATTAATAACTTTTGCAGTAATTAATCAAACTTCGCCAAATTTACAGGACAGTTGCCGTAATACCAGCCGATGGTTCCTGCAAAACTACATGGAAAACGGTTGAGAATTGACGTCTGAATTGACGTCTAAATGAATAACTTTTAATAATAATCAATCAAATTTCACACCAATCTCATTAATAACTTTTGCAGTAATTAATCAAACTTCGCCAAATTTACAGGGAAGTTGCCGTAATAGCAGCCAATGTTGCCTGCAGAACTACATGGAAAACGGTTGAGAATTGACGTCTGAATTGACGTCTAAATGAATAACTTTTAATAATACTCAATCAATTTTCAAACCAATCTCATTAATAACTTTTGCAGTAATTAATAAAACTTCGCCAAATTTACAGGGCAGTTGCCGTAATATCAGCCGATGGTGCCTGCAAAATTACATGGAAAACGGTTGAGAATTGACGTCTGAATTGACGTCTAAATGAATAACTTTTAATATTACTCAATCAAATTTCACACCAATCTCATTAATAACTTTTGCAGTAATTAATCAAACTTCGCCAAATTTACAGGGAAGTTGCCGTAATAACAGCTACTGTTGCCTGCAAAACTACATGGAAAACGGTTGAGAATTGACGTCTGAATTGACGTCTAAATGAATAACTTTTAATAAGACTCAATCAAATTTCACACCGAGCTCATTAATAACTTTTGCAGTAATTAAGCAAACTCCGCCAAATTTACACGGAAGTTGCCGTAATACCAGCCGATGGTGCCTGCAAAACTACATGGAAAACGGTTGAGAATTGACGTCTCAATTGACGTCTAAATGAATAACTTTTAATAATAATCAATCAAATTTCACAACAATCTCATTAATAACTTTTGCAGTAATTAATCAAACTTCGCCAAATTTACAGGGCAGTTGCCGTAATACCAGCCGATGGTGCCTGCAAAATTACATGGAAAACGGTTGAGAATTGACGTCTGAATTGACGTCTAAATGAATAACTTTTAATAATACTCAATCAAATTTCAAAACAATCTCATTAATAACTTTTGTAGTAATTAATTAAACTTCGCCAAATTTACAGGGAAGTTGCCGTAATAACAGCCAATGTTGCCTGCAAAACTACATGGAAAACGGTTGAGAATTGACGTCTGAATTGACGTCTAAATGAATAACTTTTAATAAGACTCAATCAAATTTCACACCAAGCTCATTAATAACTTTTGCAGTAAATAATCAAACGTCGCCAAATTTACAGGGCAGTTGCCGTAATACCAGCCGATGGTGCCTGCAAAACTACATGGAAAACGGTTGAGAATTGACGTCTGAATTGACGTCTAAATGAATAACTTTTAATAATAATCAATCAAATTTCACACCAATCTCTTTAATAATTTTCGCAGTAATAAATCAAACTTCGCCAAGTCTACATTAATCAAACTTCGCCAGATTTACAGGAAGTTGCCGTAATAACAGCCGATGTCGCCTACAAAACTACATGGAAAACGGTTGAGAATTGACGTCTGAATTGACGTCTAAATGAATAACTTTTAATAATAGTCAATCAAATTTCACACCAAGCTCATTAATAACTTCTGCAATAATTAATCAAACTTCGCCAAATTCACACGGAAGTTGCCGTAATAATAGCCGATGGTGCCTGCAAAACTACATCGAGAACGGTTGAGAATTGACGTCTGAATTGACGTCTAAATGAATAACTTTTAATAATACTCAATCAAATTTCACACCAATCTCATTAATAACTTTTGCAGTAATTAATCAAACTTCGTCAAATTTACAGGAAAGTTGCCGTAATAACAGCTAATGTTGCCTGCAAAACTACATGGAAAACGGTTGAGAATTGACGTCTGAATTGACGTCTAAATGAATAACTTTTAATAATAATCAATCAAATTTCACACCAATCTCATTAATAACTTTTGCAGTAATTAATCAAACTTCGCCAAATTTACAGGGCAGTTGCCGTAATACCAGCCGATGGTGCCTGCACTATTACATGGAAAACGGTTGAGAATTGACGTCTGAATTGACGTCTAAATGAATAACTTTTAATAATACTCAATCAAATTTCAAAACAATCTCATTAATAACTTTTGTAGTAATTAATTTAACTTCGCCAAATTTACAGGGAAGTTGCCGTAATAACAGCCAATGTTGCCTGCAAAACTACATGGAAAACGGTTGAGAATTGACGTCTGAATTGACGTCTAAATGAATAACTTTTAATAATAGTCAATCAAATTTCACACCAAGCTCATTAATAACTTCTGCAATAATTAATCAAACTTCGCCAAATTCACACGGAAGTTGCCGTAATAATAGCCGATGGTGCCTTCAAAACTACATCGAGAACGGTTGAGAATTGACGTCTGAATTGACGTCTAAATGAATAACTTTTAATAATACTCAATCAAATTTCACACCAATCTCATTAATAACTTTTGCAGTAACTAATCAAACTTCGCCAAATTTACAGGGAAGTTGCCGTAATAACAGCTACTGTTGCCTGCAAAACTACATGGAAAACGGTTGAGAATTGACGTCTGAATTGACGTCTAAATGAATAACTTTTAATAAGACTCAATCAAATTTCACACCGAGCTCATTAATAACTTTTGCAGTAATTAAGCAAACTTCGCCAAATTTACACGGAAGTTGCCGTAATACCAGCCGATGGTGCCTGCAAAACTACATGGAAAACGGTTGAGAATTGACGTCTGAATTGACGTCTAAATGAATAACTTTTAATAATAATCAATCAAATTTCACAACAATCTCATTAATAACTTTTGCAGTAATTAATCAAACTTCGCCAAATTTACAGGGCAGTTGCCGTAATACCAGCCGATGGTGCCTGCAAAATTACATGGAAAACGGTTGAGAATTGACGTCTGAATTGACGTCTAAATGAATAACTTTTAATAATACTCAATCAAATTTCAAAACAATCTCATTAATTACTTTTGTAGTGATTAATTAAACTTCGCCAAATTTACAGGGAAGTTGCCGTAATAACAGCCAATGTTGCCTGCAAAACTACATGGAAAACGGTTGAGAATTGACGTCTGAATTGACGTCTAAATGAATAACTTTTAATAAGACTCAATCAAATTTCGCACCAAGCTCATTAATAACTTTTGCAGTAAATAATCAAACGTCGCCAAATTTACAGGGCAGTTTCCGTAATACCAGCCGATGGTGCCTGCAAAACTACATGGAAAACGGTTGAGAATTGACGTCTGAATTGACGTCTAAATGAATAACTTTTAATAATAATCAATCTAATTTCACACCAATCTCTTTAATAATTTTCGCAGTAATAAATCAAACTTCGCCAAGTTTACATTAATCAAACTTTGCCAGATTTACAGGAAGTTGCCGTAATAACAGCCGATGTCGCCTACAAAACTACATGGAAAACGGTTGAGAATTGACGTCTGAATTGACGTCTAAATGAATAACTTTTAATAATACTCAATCAAATTTCAAACCAATCTCATTAATAACTTATGCAGTAATTAATCAAACATAGCCAAATTTACAGGGAAGTTGCCGTAATAACAGTCGATGTTGCCTGCGAAACTACATGGAAAACGGTTGAGAATTGACGTCTGAATTGACGTCTAAATGAATAACTTTTAATAATACTCAATCAAATTTCACACCAATCTCATTAATAACTTTTGCAGTAATTAATCAAACTTCGCCAAATTTACAGGGAAGTTGCCGTAATAACAGCTAATGTTGCCTGCAAAACTACATGGAAAACGGTTGAGAATTGACGTCTGAATTGACGTCTAAATGAATAACTTTTAATAATAGTCAATCAAATTTCACACCAAGCTCATTAATAACTTCTGCAATAATTAATCAAACTTCGCCAAATTCACACGGAAGTTGCCGTAATAATAGCCGATGGTGCCTGCAAAACTACATCGAGAACGGTTGAGAATTGACGTCTGAATAGACGTCTAAATGAATAACCTATAATAATACTCAATCAAATTTCACACCAATCTCATTAATAACTTTTGCAGTAATTAATCAAACTTCGCCAAATTTACAGGAAAGTTGCCGTAATAACAGCTAATGTTGCCTGCAAAACTACATGGAAAACGGTTGAGAATTGACGTCTGAATTGACGTCTAAGTAAATAACTTTTAATTATAATCAATCAAATTTCACACCAATCTCATTAATAACTTTTGCAGTAATTAATCAAACTTCGCCAAATTTACAGGGCAGTTGCCGTAATACCAGCCGATGGTGCCTGCAATATTACATGGAAAACGGTTGAGAATTGACGTCTGAATTGACGTCTAAATGAATAACTTTTAATAATACTCAATCAAATTTCAAAACAATCTCATTAATAACTTTTGTAGTAATTAATTTAACTTCGCCAAATTTACAGGGAAGTTGCCGTAATAACAGCCAATGTTGCCTGCAAAACTACATGGAAAACGGTTGAGAATTGACGTCTGAATTGACGTCTAAATGAATAACTTTTAATAATAGTCAATCAAATTTCACACCAAGCTCATTAATAACTTCTGCAATAATTAATCAAACTTCGCCAAATTCACACGGAAGTTGCCGTAATAATAGCCGATGGTGCCTGCAAAACTACATCGAGAACGGTTGAGAATTGACGTCTGAATTGACGTCTAAATGAATAACTTTTAATAATACTCAATCAAATTTCACACCAATCTCATTAATAACTTTTGCAGTAATTAATCAAACTTCGCCAAATTTACAGGGAAGTTGCCGTAATAACAGCTAATGTTGCCTGCAAAACTACATGGAAAACGGTTGAGAATTGACGTCTGAATTGACGTCTAAATGAATAACTTTTAATGAGACTCAATCAAATTTCACACCAAGCTCAATAATAACTTTTGCAGTTTTTAAGCAAACTTCGCCAAATTTACACGGAAGTTGCCGTAATACCAGCCGATGGTTCCTGCAAAACTACATGGAAAACGGTTGAGAATTGACGTCTGAATTGACGTCTAAATGAATAACTTTTAATAATAATCAATCAAATTTCACACCAATCTCATTAATAACTTTTGCAGTAATTAATCAAACTTCGCCAAATTTACAGGGCAGTTGCCGTAATACCAGGCGATGGTGCCTGCAAAACTACATGGAAAACGGTCAAGAATTGACGTCTGAATTGACGTCTAAATGAATAACTTTTAATAAGACTCAATCAAATTTCACACCAAGCTCAATAATAACTTTTGCAGTAATTAAGCAAACTTCGCCAAATTCACACGGAAGTTGCCGTAATAACTGCCGATGGTGCCTGCAAAACTACATCGAGAACGGTTGAGAATTGACGTCTGAATTGACGTCTAAATGAATAACTTTTAAAATTACTCAATCAAATTTCACACCAATCTCATTAATAACTTTTGCAGTAATTAATCAAACTTCGCCAAATTTACATGAAAGTTGCCGTAATCACATCTAATGTTGCCTGCAAAACTACATGGAAAACGGTTGAGAATTGACGTCTGAATTGACGTCTAAATGAATAACTTTTAATAAGACTCAATCAAATTTCACACCAAGCTCAATAATAACTTTTGCAGTAAATAAGCAAACTTCGCCAAATTTACACGGAAGTTGCCGTAATACCAGCCGATGGTTCCTGCAAAACTACATGGAAAACGGTTGAGAATTGACGTCTGAATTGACGTCTAAATGAATAACTTTTAATAATAATCAATCAAATTTCACACCAATCTCATTAATAACTTTTGCAGTAATTAATCAAACTTCGCCAAATTTACAGGGCAGTTGCCGTAATACCAGGCGATGGTGCCTGCAAAACTACATGGAAAACGGTTGAGAATTGACGTCTGAATTGACGTCTAAATGAATAACTTTTAATAAGACTCAATCAAATTTCACACCGAGCTCATTAATAACTTTTGCAGTAATTAAGCAAACTTCGCCAAATTTACACGGAAGTTGCCGTAATACCAGCCGATGGTGCCTGCGAAACTACATGGAAAACGGTTGAGAATTGACGTATGAATTGACGTCTAAATGAATAACTTTTAATAATAATCAATCAAATTTCACACCAATCTCATTAATAACTTTTCAAGTAATTAATCAAACTTCGCCAAATTTACAGGGCAGTTGCCGTAATACCAGCCGATGGTGCCTGAAAAATTACATGGAAAACGGTTGAGAATTGACGTCTGAATTGACGTCTAAATGAATAACTTTTAATAATACTCAATAAATCTCAAAACAATCTCATTAATAACTTTTGTAGTAATTAATTAAACTTCGCCAAATTTACAGGGAAGTTGCCGTAATAACAGCCAATGTTGCCTGCAAAACTACATGGAAAACAGTTGAGAATTGACGTCTGAATTGACGTCTAAATGAATAACTTTTAATAAGACTCAATCAAATTTCACACCAAGCTCATTAATAACTTTTGCAGTAAATAATCAAACGTCGCCAATTTTACAGGGCAGTTGCCGTAATACCAGCCGATGGTGCCTGCAAAACTACATGGAAAACGGTTGAGAATTGACGTCTGAATTGACGTCTAAATGAATAACTTTTAATAATAATCAATCTAATTTCACACCAATCTCTTTAATAATTTTCGCAGTAATAAATCAAACTTCGCCAAGTTTACATTAATCAAACTTTGCCAGATTTACAGAAGTTGCCGTAATAACAGCCGATGTCGCCTACAAAACTACATGGAAAACGGTTGAGAATTGACGTCTGAATTGACGTCTAGATGAATAACTTTTAATAATACTCAATCAAATTTCAAATCAATCTCGTTAATAACTTATGCAGTAATTAATCAAACATAGCCAAATTTACAGGGAAGTTGCCGTAATAACAGTCGATGTTGCCTGCGAAACTACATGGAAAACGGTTGAGAATTGACGTCTGAATTGACGTCTAAATGAATAACTTTTAATAATACTCAATCAAATTTCACACCAATCTCATTAATAACTTTTGCAGTAATTAATCAAACTTCGCCAAATTTACAGGGAAGTTGCCGTAATAACAGCTAATGTTGCCTGCAAAACTACATGGAAAACGGTTGAGAATTGACGTCTGAATTGACGTCTAAATGAATAACTTTTAATAATAGTCAATCAAATTTCACACCAAGCTCATTAATAACTTCTGCAATAATTAATCAAACTTCGCCAAATTCACACGGAAGTTGCCGTAATAATAGCCGATGGTGCCTGCCAAAACTACATCGAGAACGGTTGAGAATTGACGTCTGAATTGACGTCTAAATGAATAACTTTTAATAATAGTCAATCAAATTTCACACCAAGCTCATTAATAACTTCTGCAATAATTAATCAAACTTTGCCAAATTCACACGGAAGTTGCCGTAATAATAGCCGATGGTGCCTGCAAAACTACATCGAGAAGGGTTGAGAATTGACGTCTGAATTGACGTCTAAATGAATAACTTTTAATAATACTCAATCAAATTTCACACCAATCTCATTAATAACTTTTGCAGTAATTAATCAAACTTCGCCAAATTTACAGGGAAGTTGCCGTAATAACAGCTAATGTTGCCTGCAAAACTTCATGGAAAACGGTTGAGAATTGACGTCTGAATTGACGTCTAAATGAATAACTTTTAATAAGACTCAATCAAATTTCACACCAAGCTCATTAATAACTTTTGCAGTAAATAATCAAACGTCGCCAAATTTACAGGGCAGTTGCCGTAATACCAGCCGATGGTGCCTGCAAAACTACATGGAAAACGGTTGAGAATTGACGTCTGAATTGACGTCTAAATGAATAACTTTTAATAATAATCAATCAAATTTCACACCAATCTCTTTAATAATATTCGCAGTAATAAATCAAACTTCGCCAAGTTTACATTAATCAAACTTCGCCAGATTTACAGGAAGTTGCCGTAATAACAGCCGATGTCGCCTACAAAACTACATGGAAAACGGTTGAGAATTGACGTCTGAATTGACGTCTAAATGAATAACTTTTAATAATACTCAATCAAATTTCAAACCAATCTCGTTAATAACTTATGCAGTAATTAATCAAACATAGCCAAATTTACAGGGAGGTCGCCGTAATAACAGTCGATGTTGCCTGCGAAACTACATGGAAAACGGTTGAGAATTGACGTCTGAATTGACGTCTAAATGAATAACTTTTAATAATAATCAATCAAATTTCCCACCAATCTCTTTAATAATTTTCGCAGTAATAAATCAAACTTCGCCAAGTTTACATTAATCAAACTTCGCCAGATTTACAGGAAGTTGCCTTAATAACAGCCGATGTCGCCTACAAAACTACATGGAAAACGGTTGATAATTGACGTCTGAATTGACGTCTAAATGAATAACTTTTAATAATACTCAATCAAATTTCAAACCAATCTCGTTAATAACTTATGCAGTAATTAATCAAACATAGCCAAATATACAGGGAAGTTGCCGTAATAACAGTCGATGTTGCCTGCGAAACTACATGGAAAACGGTTGAGAATTGACGTCTGAATTGACGTCTAAATGAATAACTTTTAATAATACTCAATCAAATTTCACACCAATCTCATTAACAACTTTTGCAGTAATTAATCAAACTTCGCCAAATTTACAGGGAAGTTGCCGTAATAACAGCTAATGTTGCCTGCAAAACTACATGGAAAACGGTTGAGAATTGACGTCTGAATTGACGTCTAAATGAATAACTTTTAATAATAGTCAATCAAATTTCACACCAAGCTCATTAATAACTTCTGCAATAATTAATCAAACTTCGCCAAATTCACACGGAAGTTGCCGTAATAATAGCCGATGGTGCCTGCAAAACTACATCGAGAACGGTTGAGAATTGACGTCTGAATTGACGTCTAAATGAATAACTTTTAATAATACTCAATCAAATTTCACTCCAATCTCATTAATAACTTTTGCAGTAATTAATCAAACTTCGCCAAATTTACAGGAAAGTTGCCGTAATAACATCTAATGTTGCCTGCAAAACTACATGGAAAACGGTTGAGAATTGACGTCTGAATTGACGTCTAAATGAATAACTTTTAATAAGACTCAATCAAATTTCACACCAAGCTCAATAATAACTTTTGCAGTAATTAAGCAAACTTCGCCAAATTTACACGGAAGTTGCCGTAATACCAGCCGATGGTTCCTGCAAAACTACATGGAAAACGATTGAGAATTGACGTCTGAATTGACGTCTAAATGAATAACTTTTAATAAGACTCAATCAAATTTCACACCGAGCTCATTAATAACTTTTGCAGTAATTAAGCAAACTTCGCCAAATTTACACGGAAGTTGCCGTAATACCAGCCGATGGTGCCTGCAAAACTACATGGAAAACGGTTGAGAATTGACGTCTGAATTGACGTCTAAATGAATAACTTTTAATAATAATCAATCAAATTTCACACCAATCTCATTAATAACTTTTCAAGTAATTAATCAAACTTCGCCAAATTTACAGGGCTGTTGCCGTAATACCAGCCGATGGTGCCTGAAAAATTACATGGAAAACGGTTGAGAATTGACGTCTGAATTGACGTCTAAATGAATAACTTTTAATAATACTCAATCAAATTTCAAAACAATCTCATTAATAACTTTTGTAGTAATTAATTAAACTTCGCCAAATTTACAGGGAAGTTGCCGTAATAACAGCCAATGTTGCCTGCAAAACTACATGGAAAACGGTTGAGAATTGACGTCTGAATTGACGTCTAAATGAATAACTTTTAATAAGACTCAATCAAATTTCACACCAAGCTCATTAATAACTTTTGCAGTAAATAATCAAACGTCGCCAAATTTACAGGGCAGTTGCCGTAATACCAGCCGATGGTGCCTGCAAAACTACATGGAAAACGGTTGAGAATTGACGTCTGAATTGACGTCTAAATGAATAACTTTTAATAATAATCAATCAAATTTCACACCAATCTCTTTAATAATTTTCGCAGTAATAAATCAAACTGCGCCAAGTTTGCATTAATCAAACTTCGCCAGATTTACAGGAAGTTGCCGTAATAACAGCCGATGTCGCCTACAAAACTACATGGAAAACGGTTGAGAATTGACGTCTGAATTGACGTCTAAATGAATAACTTTTAATAATACTCAATCAAATTTCAAACCAATCTCGTTAATAACTTATGCAGTAATTAATCAAACATAGCCAAAATTACAGGGAAGTTGCCGTAATAACAGTCGATGTCGCCTGCGAAACTACATGGAAAACGGTTGAGAATTGACGTCTGAATTGACGTCTAAATGAATAACTTTTAATAATAGTCAATCAAATTTCACACCAAGCTCATTAATAACTTCTGCAATAATTAATCAAACTTCGCCAAATTCACACGGAAGTTGCCGTAATAATAGCCGATGGTGCCTGCAAAACTACATCGAGAACGGTTGCGAATTGACGTCTGAATTGACGTCTAAATGAATAACTTTTAATAATACTCAATCAAATTTCACACGAATCTCATTAATAACTTTTGCAGTAATTAATCAAACTTCGCCAAATTTACAGGGAAGTTGCCGTAATAAGAGCTAATGTTGCCTGCAAAACTACATGGAAAACGGTTGAGAATTGACGTCTGAATTGACGTCTAAATGAATAACTTTTAATAAGACTCAATCAAATTTCACACCAAGCTCATTAATAACTTTTGCAGTAAATATTCAAACGTCGCCAAATTTACAGGGCAGTTGCCGTAATACCAGCCGATGGTGCCTGCAAAACTACATGGAAAACGGTTGAGAATTGACGTCTGAATTGACGTCTAAATGAATAACTTTTAATAATAATCAATCAAATTTCACACCAATCTCTTTAATAATTTTTGCAGTAATAAATCAAACTTCGCCAAGTTTACATTAATCAAACTTCGCCAGATTTACAGGAAGTTGCCGTAATAACAGCCGATGTCGCCTACAAAACTACATGGAAAACGGTTGAGAATTGACGTCTGAATTGACGTCTAAATGAATAACTTTTAATAATACTCAATCAAATTTCAAACCAATCTCGTTAATAACTTATGCAGTAATTAATCAAACACAGCCAAATTTACAGGGAAGTTGCCGTAATAACAGTCGATGTTGCCTGCGAAACTACATGGAAAACGGTTGAGAATTGACGTCTGAATTGACGTCTAAATGAATAACTTTTAATAATACTCAATCAAATTTCACACCAATCTCATTAATAACTTTTGCAGTAATTAATCAAACTTCGCCAAATTTACAGGGAAGTTGCCGTAATAACAGCTAATGTTGCCTGCAAAACTACATGGAAAACGGTTGAGAATTGACGTCTGAATTGACGTCTAAATGAATAACTTTTAATAATAGTCAATCAAATTTCACACCAAGCTCATTAATAACTTCTGCAATAATCAATCAAACTTCGCCAAATTCACACGGAAGTTGCCGTAATAATAGCCGATGGTGCCTGCAAAACTACATCGAGAACGGTTGAGAATTGACGTCTGAATTGACGTCTAAATGAATAACTTTTAATGATACTCAATCAAATTTCACACCAATCTCATTAATAACTTTTGCAGTAATTAATCAAACTTCGCCAAATTTACAGGAAAGTTGCCGTAATAACATCTAATGTTGCCTGCAAAACTACATGGAAAACGGTTGAGAATTGACGTCTGAATTGACGTCTAAATGAATAACTTTTAATAAGACTCAATCAAATATCACACCAATCTCATTAATAACTTTTCAAGTAATTAATCAAACTTCGCCAAATTTACAGGGCAGTTGCCGTAATACCAGCCGATGGTGCCTGAAAAATTACATGGAAAACGGTTGAGAATTGACGTCTGAATTGACGTCTAAATGAATAACTTTTAATAATACTCAATCAAATTTCAAAACAATCTCATTAATAACTTTTGTAGTAATTAATTAAACTTCGCCAAATTTACAGGGAAGTTGCCGTAATAACAGCCAATGTTGCCTGCAAAACTACATGGAAAACGGTTGAGAATTGACGTCTGAATTGACGTCTAAATGAATAACTTTTAATAAGACTCAAGCAAATTTCACACCAAGCTCATTAATAACTTTTGCAGTAAATAATCAAACGTCGCCAAATTTACAGGGCAGTTGCCGTAGTACCAGGCGATGGTGCCTGCAAAACTACATGGAAAACGGTTGAGAATTGACGTCTGAATTGACGTCTAAATGAATAACTTTTAATAAGACTCAATCAAATTTCACACCGAGCTCATTAATAACTTTTGCAGTAATTAAGCAAACTTTGCCAAATTTACACGGAAGTTGCCATAATACCAGCCGATGGTGCCTGCAAAACTACATGGAAAACGGTTGAGAATTGACGTCTGAATTGACGTCTAAATGAATAACTTTTAATAATAATCAATCAAATTTCACACCAAGCTCATTAATAACTTTTGCAGTAAATAATCAAACGTCGCCAAATTTACAGGGCAGTTGCCGTAATACCAGCTGATGGTGCCTGCAAAACTAGATGGAAAACGGTTGAGAATTGACGTCTGAATTGACGTCTAAATGAATAACTTTTAATAATAATCAATCAAATTTCACACCAATCTCTTTAATAATTTTCGCAGTAATAAATCAAACTGCGCCAAGTTTACATTAATCAAACTTCGCCAGATTTACAGGAAGTTGCCGTAATAACAGCCCATGTCGCCTACAAAACTACATGGAAAACGGTTGAGAATTGACGTCTGAATTGACGTCTAAATGAATAACTTTTAATATTACTCAATCAAATTTCACACCAATCTCATTAATAACTTTTGCAGTAATTAATCAAACTTCGCCAAATTTACAGGAAAGTTGCCGTAATAACATCTAATGTTGCCTGCAAAACTACATGGAAAACGGTTGAGAATTGACGTCTGAATTGACGTCTAAATGAATAACTTTTAATAAGACTCAATCAAATTTCACACCAAGCTCAATAATAACTTTTGCAGTAATTAATCAAACATAGCCAAATTTACAGGGAAGTTGTCGTAATAACAGTCGATGTTGCCTGCGAAACTACATGGAAAACGGTTGAGAATTGACGTCTGAATTGACGTCTAAATGAATAACTTTTAATAATACTCAATCAAATTTCACACCAATCTCATTAATAACTTTTGCAGTAATTAATCAAACTTCGCCAAATTTACAGGGCAGTTGCCGTAATAACAGCTAATGTTGCCTGCAAAACTACGTGGAAAACGGTTGAGAATTGACGTCTGAATTGACGTCTAAATGAATAACTTTTAATAATAGTCAATCAAATTTCACACCAAGCTCATTAATAACTTCTGCAATAATTAATCAAACTTCGCCAAATTCACACGGAAGTTGCCGTAATAATAGCCGATGGTGCCTGCAAAACTACATCGAGAACGGTTGAGAATTGACGTCTGAATTGACGTCTAAATGAATAACTTTTAATAATACTCAATCAAATTTCACACCAATCTCATTAATAACTTTTGCAGTAATTAATCAAACTTCGCCAAATTTACAGGAAAGTTGCCGTAATAACATCTAATGTTGCCTGCAAAACTACATGGAAAACGGTTGAGAATTGACGTCTGAATTGACGTCTAAATGAATAACTTTTAATAAGACTCAATCAAATTTCACACCAAGCTCAATAATAACTTTTGCAGTAATTAAGCAAACTTCGCCAAATTTACACGGAAGTTGCCGTAATACCAGGCGATGGTTCCTGCAAAACTACATGGAAAACGGCTGAGAATTGACGTCTGAATTGACGTCTAAATGAATAACTTTTAATAATAATCAATCAAATTTCACACCAATCTCATTAATAACTTTTGCAGTAATTAATCAAACTTCGCCAAATTTACAGGGCAGTTGCCGTAATACCAGGCGATGGTGCCTGCAAAACTACATGGAAAACGGTTGAGAATTGACGTCTGAATTGACGTCTAAATGAATAACTTTTAAAAAGACTCAATCAAATTTCACACCGAGCTCATTAATAACTTTTGCAGTAATTAAGCAAACTTCGCCAAATTTACACGGAAGTTGCCGTAATACCAGCCGATGGTGCCTGCAAAACTACATGGAAAACGGTTGAGAATTGACGTCTGAATTGACGTCTAAATGAATAACTTTTAATAAGACTCAATCAAATTTCACACCAATCTCATTAATAACTTTTGCAGTAAATAATCAAACGTCGCCAAATTTACAGGGCAGTTGCCGTAATACCAGCCGATGGTGCCTTGAAAACTACATGGAAAACGGTGAGAATTGACGTCTTAATTGACGTATAAATGAATAACTTTTAATAATAATCAATCAAATTTCACACCAATCTCTTTAATAATTTTCGCAGTAATAAATCAAACTTCGCCAAGTTTACATTAATCAAACTTCGCCAGATTTACAGGAAGTTGCCGTAATAACAGCCGATGTCGCCTACAAAACTACATGGAAAACGGTTGAGAATTGACGTCTGAATTGACGTCTAAATGAATAACTTTTAATAATACTCAATCAAATTTCAAACCAATCTCGTTAATAACTTATGCAGTAATTAATCAAACATAGCCAAATTTACAGGGAAGTTGTCGTAATAACAGTCGATGTTGCCTGCGAAACTACATGGAAAACGGTTGAGAATTGACGTCTGAATTGACGTCTAAATGAATAACTTTTAATAATACTCAATCAAATTTCACACCAATCTCATTAATAACTTTTGCAGTAATTAATCAAACTTCGCCAAATTTACAGGGCAGTTGCCGTAATAACAGCTAATGTTGCCTGCAAAACTACGTGGAAAACGGTTGAGAATTGACGTCTGAATTGACGTCTAAATGAATAACTTTTAATAATAGTCAATCAAATTTCACACCAAGCTCATTAATAACTTCTGCAATAATTAATCAAACTTCGCCAAATTCACACGGAAGTTGCCGTAATAATAGCCGATGGTGCCTGCAAAACTACATCGAGAACGGTTGAGAATTGACGTCTGAATTGACGTCTAAATGAATAACTTTTAATAATACTCAATCAAATTTCACACCAATCTCATTAATAACTTTTGCAGTAATTAATCAAACTTCGCCAAATTTACAGGAAAGTTGCCGTAATAACATCTAATGTTGCCTGCAAAACTACATGGAAAACGGTTGAGAATTGACGTCTGAATTGACGTCTAAATGAATAACTTTTAATAAGACTCAATCAAATTTCACACCAAGCTCAATAATAACTTTTGCAGTAATTAAGCAAACTTCGCCAAATTTACACGGAAGTTGCCGTAATACCAGGCGATGGTTCCTGCAAAACTACATGGAAAACGGCTGAGAATTGACGTCTGAATTGACGTCTAAATGAATAACTTTTAATAATAATCAATCAAATTTCACACCAATCTCATTAATAACTTTTGCAGTAATTAATCAAACTTCGCCAAATTTACAGGGCAGTTGCCGTAATACCAGGCGATGGTGCCTGCAAAACTACATGGAAAACGGTTGAGAATTGACGTCTGAATTGACGTCTAAATGAATAACTTTTAATAAGACTCAATCAAATTTCACACCGAGCTCATTAATAACTTTTGCAGTAATTAAGCAAACTTCGCCAAATTTACACGGAAGTTGCCGTAATACCAGCCGATGGTGCCTGCAAAACTACATGGAAAACGGTTGAGAATTGACGTCTGAATTGACGTCTAAATGAATAACTTTTAATAATAATCAATCAAATTTCACACCAATCTCATTAATAACTTTTCAAGTAATTAATCAAACTTCGCCAAATTTACAGGGCAGTTGCCGTAATACCAGCCGATGGTGCCTGAAAAATTACATGGCAAACGGTTGAGAATTGACGTCTGAATTGACGTCTAAATGAATAACTTTTAATAAGACTCAATCAAATTTCACACCAAGCTCATTAATAACTTTTGCAGTAAATAATCAAACGTCGCCAACTTTACAGGGCAGTTGCCATTATACCAGCCGATGGTGCCTGCAAAACTACATGGAAAACGGTTGAGAATTGACGTCTGAATTGACGTCTAAATGAATAACTTTTAATAATACTCAATCAAATTTCACACACCAATCTCATTAATAACTTTTGCAGTAATTAATCAAACTTCGCCAAATTTACAGGGCAGTTGCCGTAATAACAGCTAATGTTGCCTGCAAAACTACATGGAAAACGGTTGAGAATTGACGTCTGAATTGACGTCTAAATGAATAACTTTTAATAATAGTCAATCAAATTTCCACACCAAGCTCATTAATAACTTCTGCAATAATTAATCAAACTTCGCCAAATTCACACGGAAGTTGCCGTAATAATAGCCGATGGTGCCTGCAAAACTACATCGAGAACGGTTGAGAATTGACGTCTGAATTGACGTCTAAATGAATAACTTTTAATAATACTCAATCAAATTTCACACCAATCTCATTAATAACTTTTGCAGTAATTAATCAAACTTCGCCAAATATACAGGAAAGTTGCCGTAATAACATCTAATGTTGCCTGCAAAACTACATGGAAAACGGTTGAGAATTGACGTCTGAATTGACGTCTAAATGAATAACTTTTAATAAGACTCAATCAAATTTCACACCAAGCTCAATAATAACTTTGCAGTAATTAAGCAAACTTCGCCAAATTTACACGGAAGTTGCCGTAATACCAGCCGATGGTCCTGCAAAACTACATGGAAAACGGTTGAGAATTGACGTCTGAATTGACGTCTAAATGAATAACTTTTAATAATAATCAATCAAATTTCACACCAATCTCATTAATAACTTTTGCAGTAATTAATCAAACTTCGCCAAATTTACAGGGCAGTTGCCGTAATACCAGGCGATGGTGCCTGCAAAACTACATGGAAAACGGTTGAGAATTGACGTCTGAATTGACGTCTAAATGAATAACTTTTAATAAGACTCAATCAAATTTCACACCGAGCTCATTAATAACTTTTGCAGTAATTAAGCAAACTTCGCCAAATTTACAGGGCAGTTGCCGTAATACCAGCCGATGGTGCCTGAAAAATTACATGGCAAACGGTTGAGAATTGACGTCTGAATTGACGTCTAAATGAATAACTTTTATAATACTCAATCAAATTTCACACCAAGCTCATTAATAACTTTTGCAGTAAATAATCAAACGTCGCCCAAATTTACAGGGCAGTTGCCGTTATACAGCCGATGGTGCCTGCAAAACTACATGGAAAACGGTTGAGAATTGACGTCTGAATTGACGTTTAAATGAATAACTTTTAATAATAATCAATCAAATTTCACACCAATCTCTTTAATAATTTTCGCAGTAATAATCAAACTGCGCCAAGTTTACATTAATCAAACTTCGCCAGATTTACAGGAAGTTGCCGTAATAACAGCCGATGTCGCCTACAAAACTACATGGAAAACGGTTGAGAATTGACGTCTGAATTGACGTCTAAAAGAATAACTTTTAATAATACTCAATCAACATTTCAAACCAATCTCTTTAATAAAGTATGCAGTAATTAATCAAACATAGCCAAATTTACAGGAAGTTGCCGTAATAACAGTCGATGTTGCCTGCGAAACTACATGGAAAACGGTTGAGAATTGACGTCTGAATTGACGTCTAAATGAATAACTTTTAATAAATACTCAATCAAATTTCACACCAATCTCATTAATAACTTTTGCAGTAATTATCAAACTTCGCCAAATTTACAGGGAAGTTGCCGTAATAACAGCTAATGTTGCCTGCAAAACTACATGGAAAACGGTTGAGAATTGACGTCTGAATTGACGTCTAAATGAATAACTTTTAATAATAATCAATCAAATTTCACACCAATCTCATTAATAACTTTTCAAGTAATTAATCAAACTTCTGCCAAATTTACAGGGCAGTTGCCGTAATACCAGCCGATGGTGCCTGAAAAATTACATGGAAAACGGTTGAGAATTGACGTCTGAATTGACGTCTAAATGAATAACTTTTAATAATACTCAATCAAATTTCAAAACAATCTGATTAATAACTTTTGTAGTAATTAATTAAACTTCGCCAAATTTACAGGGCTGTTGCCGTAATACCAGCCGATGGTGCCTGAAAAATTACATGGAAAACGGTTGAGAATTGACGTCTGAATTGACGTCTAAATGAATAACTTTTAATAATAGTCAATCAAATTTCACACCAGGCTCATTGATAACTTCTGCAATAATTAATCAAACTTCGCCAAATTCACACGGAAGTTGCCGTAATAATAGCCGATGGTGCCTGCAAAACTACATGGAAAACGGTTGAGAATTGACGTCTGAATTGACGTCTAAATGAATAACTTTTAATAATAGTCAATCAAATTTCACACCAGGCTCATTGATAACTTCTGCAATAATTAATCAAACTTCGCCAAATTCACACGGAAGTTGCCGTAATAATAGCCGATGGTGCCTGCAAAACTACATGGAAAACGGTTGAGAATTGACGTCTGAATTGACGTCTAAATGAATAACTTTTAATAATACTCAATCAAATTTTCACACCAATCTCATTAATAACTTTTGCAGTAATTAATCAAACTTCGCCAAATTTACAGGGAAGTTGCCGTAATAACAGCTAATGTTGCCTGCAAAACTACATGGAAAACGGTTGAGAATTGACGTCTGAATTGACGTCTAAATGAATAACTTTTAATAAGACTCAATCAAATTTCACACCAAGCTCAATAATAACTTTTGCAGTAATTAAGCAAACTTCGCCAAATTTACACGGAAGTTGCCGTAATACCAGCCGATGGTTCCTGCAAAACACATGGAAAACGGTTGAGAATTGACGTCTGAATTGACGTCTAAATGAATAACTTTTAATAATAATCAATCAAATTTCACACCAATCTCATTAATACCTTTTGCAGTAATTAATCAAACTTCGCCAAATTTACAGGGCAGTTGCCGTAATACCAGGCGATGGTGCCTGCAAAACTACATGGAAAACGGTTGAGAATTGACGTCTGAATTGACGTCTAAATGAATAACTTTTAATAAGACTCAATCAAATTTCACACCAAGCTCAATAATAACTTTTGCAGTAATTAAGCAAACTTCGTCAAATTTACACGGAAGTTGCCGTAATACCAGCCGATGGTTCCTGCAAAACTACATGGAAAACGGTTGAGAATTGACGTCTGAATTGACGTCTAAATGAATAACTTTTAATAATACTCAATCAAATTTCACACCAATCTCATTAATAACTTTTGCAGTAATTAATCAAACTTCGCCAAATTTACAGGGAAGTTGCCGTAATAACAGTCGATGTTGCCTGCGAAACTACATGGAAAACGGTTGAGAATTGACGTCTGAATTGACGTCTAAATGAATAACTTTTAATAATACTCAATCAAATTTCACACCAATCTCATTAATAACTTTTGCAATAATTAATTAAACTTCGCCAAATTTACTGGGAAGTTGCCGTAATAACAGCTAATGTTGCCTGCAAAACTACATGGAAAACGGTTGAGAATTGACGTCTGAATTGACGTCTAAATGAATAACTTTTAATAATAGTCAATCAAATTTCACACCAATCTCATTAATAACTTTTGCAGTAATTAATCAAACTTCGCCAAATTTACAGGGCAGTTGCCGTAATACCAGGCGATGGTGCCTGCAAAACTACATGGAAAACGGTTGAGAATTGACGTCTGAATTGACGTCTAAATGAATAACTTTTAATAAGACTCAATCAAATTTCACACCAAGCTCAATAATAACTTTTGCAGTAATTAAGCAAACTTCGTCGAATTTACACGGAAGTTGCCGTAATACCAGCCGATGGTTCCTGCAAAACTACATGGAAAACGGTTGAGAATTGACGTCTGAATTGACGTCTAAATGAATAACTTTTAATAATACTCAATCAAATTTCACACCAATCTCATTAATAACTTTTGCAGTAATTAATCAAACTTCGCCAAATTTACAGGGAAGTTGCCGTAATAACAGTCGATGTTGCCTGCGAAACAACATGGAAAACGGTTGAGAATTGACGTCTAAATTGACGTCTAAATGAATAACTTTTAATAATACTCAATCAAATTTCACACCAATCTCATTAATAACTTTTGCAATAATTAATCAAACTTCGCCAAATTTACAGGGAAGTTGCCGTAATAACAGCTAATGTTGCCTGCAAAACTACATGGAAAACGGTTGAGAATTGACGTCTGAATTGACGTCTAAATGAATAACTTTTAATAATAGTCAATCAAATTTCACACCAAGCTCATTAATAACTTCTGCAATAATTAATCAAACTTCGCCAAATTCACACGGAAGTTGCCGTAATAATAGCCGATGGTGCCTGCAAAACTACATCGAGAACGGTTGAGAATTGACGTCTGAGTTGACGTCTAAATGAATAACTTTTAATAATACTCAATCAAATTTCACACCAATCTCATTAATAACTTTTGCAGTAATTAATCAAACTTCGCCAAATTTACAGGGAAGTTGCCGTAATAACAGCTAATGTTGCCTGCAAAACTACATGGAAAACGGTTGAGAATTGACGTCTGAATTGACGTCTAAATGAATAACTTTTAATAATAGTCAATCAAATTTCACACCAATCTCATTAATAACTTTTGCAGTAATTAATCAAACTTCGCCAAATTTACAGGGCAGTTGCCGTAATACCAGGCGATGGTGCCTGCAAAACTACATGGAAAACGGTTGAGAATTGACGTCTGAGTTGACGTCTAAATGAATAACTTTTAATAAGACTCAATCAAATTTCACACCAAGCTCAATAATAACTTTTGCAGTAATTAAGCAAACTTCGTCGAATTTACACGGAAGTTGCCGTAATACCAGCCGATGGTTCCTGCAAAACTACATGGAAAACGGTTGAGAATTGACGTCTGAATTGACGTCTAAATGAATAACTTTTAATAATACTCAATCAAATTTCACACCAATCTCATTAATAACTTTTGCAGTAATTAATCAAACTTCGCCAAATTTACAGGGAAGTTGCCGTAATAACAGTCGATGTTGCCTGCGAAACAACATGGAAAACGGTTGAGAATTGACGTCTAAATTGACGTCTAAATGAATAACTTTTAATAATACTCAATCAAATTTCACACCAATCTCATTAATAACTTTTGCAATAATTAATCAAACTTCGCCAAATTTACAGGGAAGTTGCCGTAATAACAGCTAATGTTGCCTGCAAAACTACATGGAAAACGGTTGAGAATTGACGTCTGAATTGACGTCTAAATGAATAACTTTTAATAATAGTCAATCAAATTTCACACCAAGCTCATTAATAACTTCTGCAATAATTAATCAAACTTCGCCAAATTCACACGGAAGTTGCCGTAATAATAGCCGATGGTGCCTGCAAAACTACATCGAGAACGGTTGAGAATTGACGTCTGAGTTGACGTCTAAATGAATAACTTTTAATAATACTCAATCAAATTTCACACCAATCTCATTAATAACTTTTGCAGTAATTAATCAAACTTCGCCAAATTTACAGGGAAGTTGCCGTAATAACAGCTAATGTTGCCTGCAAAACTACATGGAAAACGGTTGAGAATTGATGTCTGAATTGACGTCTAAATGAATAACTTTTAATAAGACTCAATCAAATTTCACACCAAACTCAATAATAACTTTTGCAGTAATTAAGCAAACTTCGCCAAATTTACACGGAAGTTGCCGTAATACCAGCCGATGGTTCCTGCAAAACTACATGGAAAACGGTTGAGAATTGACGTCTGAATTGACGTCTAAATGAATAACTTTTAATAATAATCAATCAAATTTCACACCAATCTCATTAATACCTTTTGCAGTAATTAATCAAACTTCGCCAAATTTACAGGGCAGTTGCCGTAATACCAGGCGATGGTGCCTGCAAAACTACATGGAAAACGGTTGAGAATTGACGTCTGAATTGACGTCTAAATGAATAACTTTTAATAAGACTCAATCAAATTTCACACCAAGCTCAATAATAACTTTTGCAGTAATTAAGCAAACTTCGTCAAATTTACACGGAAGTTGCCGTAATACCAGCCGATGGTTTCTGCAAAACTACATGGAAAACGGTTGAGAATTGACGTCTGAATTGACGTCTAAATGAATAACTTTTAATAATACTCAATCAAATTTCACACCAATCTCATTAATAACTTTTGCAGTAATTAATCAAACTTCGCCAAATTTACAGGGAAGTTGCCGTAATAACAGTCGATGTTGCCTGCGAAACTACATGGAAAACGGTTGAGAATTGACGTCTGAATTGACGTCTAAATGAATAACTTTTAATAATACTCAATCAAATTTCACACCAATCTCATTAATAACTTTTGCAATAATTAATTAAACTTCGCCAAATTTACTGGGAAGTTGCCGTAATAACAGCTAATGTTGCCTGCAAAACTACATGGAAAACGGTTGAGAATTGACGTCTGAATTGACGTCTAAATGAATAACTTTTAATAATAGTCAATCAAATTTCACACCAATCTCATTAATAACTTTTGCAGTAATTAATCAAACTTCGCCAAATTTACAGGGCAGTTGCCGTAATACCAGGCGATGGTGCCTGCAAAACTACATGGAAAACGGTTGAGAATTGACGTCTGAATTGACGTCTAAATGAATAACTTTTAATAAGACTCAATCAAATTTCACACCAAGCTCAATAATAACTTTTGCAGTAATTAAGCAAACTTCGTCGAATTTACACGGAAGTTGCCGTAATACCAGCCGATGGTTCCTGCAAAACTACATGGAAAACGGTTGAGAATTGACGTCTGAATTGACGTCTAAATGAATAACTTTTAATAATACTCAATCAAATTTCACACCAATCTCATTAATAACTTTTGCAGTAATTAATCAAACTTCGCCAAATTTACAGGGAAGTTGCCGTAATAACAGTCGATGTAGCCTGCGAAACAACATGGAAAACGGTTGAGAATTGACGTCTAAATTGACGTCTAAATGAATAACTTTTAATAATACTCACTCAAATTTCACACCAATCTCATTAATAACTTTTGCAATAATTAATCAAACTTCGCCAAATTTACAGGGAAGTTGCCGTAATAACAGCTAATGTTGCCTGCAAAACTACATGGAAAACGGTTGAGAATTGACGTCTGAATTGACGTCTAAATGAATAACTTTTAATAATAGTCAATCAAATTTCACACCAAGCTCATTAATAACTTCTGCAATAATTAATCAAACTTCGCCAAATTCACACGGAAGTTGCCGTAATAATAGCCGATGGTGCCTGCAAAACTACATCGAGAACGGTTGAGAATTGACGTCTGAGTTGACGTCTAAATGAATAACTTTTAATAATACTCAATCAAATTTCACACCAATCTCATTAATAACTTTTGCAGTAATTAATCAAACTTCGCCAAATTTACAGGGAAGTTGCCGTAATAACAGCTAATGTTGCCTGCAAAACTACATGGAAAACGGTTGAGAATTGATGTCTGAATTGACGTCTAAATGAATAACTTTTAATAAGACTCAATCAAATTTCACACCAAACTCAATAATAACTTTTGCAGTAATTAAGCAAACTTCGCTAAATTTACACGGAAGTTGCCGTAATACCAGCCGATGGTTCCTGCAAAACGACATGGAAAACGGTTGAGAATTGACGTTTGAATTGACGTCTAAATGAATAACTTTTAATAATAATCAATCAAATTTCACACCAATCTCATTAATAACTTTTGCAGTAATTAATCAAACTTCGCCAAATTTACAGGGCAGTTGCCGTAATACCAGGCGATGGTGCCTGCAAAACTACATGGAAAACGGTTGAGAATTGACGTCTGAATTGACGTCTAAATGAATAACTTTTAATAAGACTCAATCAAATTTCACACCAAGCTCAATAATAACTTTTGCAGTAATTAAGCAAACTTCGTCAAATTTACACGGAAGTTGCCGTAATACCAGCCGATGGTTCCTGCAAAACTACATGGAAAACGGTTGAGAATTGACGTCTGAATTGACGTCTAAATGAATAACTTTTAATAATACTCAATCAAATTTCACACCAATCTCATTAATAACTTTTGCAGTAATTAATCAAACTTCGCCAAATTTACAGGGAAGTTGCCGTAATAACAGCTAATGTTGCCTGCAAAACTACATGGAAAACGGTTGAGAATTGACGTCTGAATTGACGTCTAAATGAATAACTTTTAATAATAGTCAATCAAATTTCACACCAAGCTCATTAATAACTTCTGCAATAATTAATCAAACTTCGCCAAATTCACACGGAAGTTGCCGTAATAATAGCCGATGGTGCCTGCAAAACTACATCGAGAACGGTTGAGAATTGACGTCTGAATTGACGTCTAAATGAATAACTTTTAATAATACTCAATCAAATTTCACACCAATCTCATTAATAACTTTTGCAGTAATTAATCAAACTTTGCCAAATTTACAGGGAAGTTGCCGTAATAACAGCTAATGTTGCCTGCAAAACTACATGGAAAACGGTTGAGAATTGACGTCTGAATTGACGTCTAAATGAATAACTTTTAATAAGACTCAATCAAATTTCACACCAAGCTCAATAATAACTTTTGCAGTAATGAAGCAAACTTCGCCAAATTTACACGGAAGTTGCCGTAATACCAGCCGATGGTTCCTGCAAAACTACATGGAAAACGGTTGAGAATTGACGTCTGAATTGACGTCTAAATGAATAACTTTTAATAATAATCAATCAAATTTCACACCAATCTCATTAATAACTTTTGCAGTAATTAATCAAACTTCTCCAAATTCACACGGAAGTTGCCGTAATAATAGCCGATGGTGCCTGCAAAACTACATGGAAAACGGTTGAGAATTGACGTCTGAATTGACGTCTAAATGAATAACTTTTAATAATAATCAATCAAATTTCACACCAATCTCATTAATAACTTTTGCAGTAATTAATCAAACTTCGCCAAATTTACAGGGCAGTTGCCGTAATACCAGGCGATGGTGCCTGCAAAACTACATGGAAAACGGTTGAGAATTGACGTCTGAATTGACGTCTAAATGAATAACTTTTAATAATAGTCAATCAAATTTCACACCAAGCTCATTAATAACTTTTGCAGTAATTAATCAAACTTCGCCAAATTTACAGGGAAGTTGCCGTAATAACAGCTAATGTTGCCTGCAAAACTACATGGAAAACGGTTGAGAATTGATGTCTGAATTGACGTCTAAGTGAATAACTTTTAATAAGACTCAATCAAATTTCACACCAAACTCAATAATAACTTTTGCAGTAATTAAGCAAACTTCGCTAAATTTACACGGAAGTTGCCGTAATACCAGCCGATGGTTCCTGCAAAACGACATGGAAAACGGTTGAGAATTGACGTCTGAATTGACGTCTAAATGAATAACTTTTAATAATAATCAATCAAATTTCACACCAATCTCATTAATAACTTTTGCAGTAATTAATCAAACTTCGCCAAATTTACAGGGCAGTTGCCGTAATACCAGGCGATGGTGCCTGCAAAACTACATGGAAAACGGTTGAGAATTGACGTCTGAATTGACGTCTAAATGAATAACTTTTAATAAGACTCAATCAAATTTCACACCAAGCTCAATAATAACTTTTGCAGTAATTAAGCAAACTTCGTCAAATTTACACGGAAGTTGCCGTAATACCAGCCGATGGTTCCTGCAAAACTACATGGAAAACGGTTGAGAATTGACGTCTGAATTGACGTCTAAATGAATAACTTTTAATAATACTCAATCAAATTTCACACCAATCTCATTAATAACTTTTGCAGTAATTAATCAAACTTCGCCAAATTTACAGGGAAGTTGCCGTAATAACAGCTAATGTTGCCTGCAAAACTACATGGAAAACGGTTGAGAATTGACGTCTGAATTGACGTCTAAATGAATAACTTTTAATAATAGTCAATCAAATTTCACACCAAGCTCATTAATAACTTCTGCAATAATTAATCAAACTTCGCCAAATTCACACGGAAGTTGCCGTAATAATAGCCGATGGTGCCTGCAAAACTACATCGAGAACGGTTGAGAATTGACGTCTGAATTGACGTCTAAATGAATAACTTTTAATAATACTCAATCAAATTTCACACCAATCTCATTAATAACTTTTGCAATAATTAATCAAACTTCGCCAAATTTACAGGGAAGTTGCCGTAATAACAGCTAATGTTGCCTGCAAAACTACATGGAAAACGGTTGAGAATTGACGTATGAATTGACGTCTAAATGAATAACTTTTAATAATAGTCAATCAAATTTCACACCAAGCTCATTAATAACTTCTGCAATAATTAATCAAACTTCGCCAAATTCACACGGAAGTTGCCGTAATAATAGCCGATGGTGCCTGCAAAACTACATCGAGAACGGTTGAGAATTGACGTCTGAGTTGACGTCTAAATGAATAACTTTTAATAATACTCAATCAAATTTCACACCAATCTCAATAATAACTTTTGCAGTAATTAATCAAACTTCGCCAAATTTACAGGGAAGTTGTCGTAATAACAGCTAATGTTGCCTGCAAAACTACATGGAAAACGGTTGAGAATTGACGTCTGAATTGACGTCTAAATGAATAACTTTTAATAAGACTCAATCAAATTTCACACCAAACTCAATAATAACTTTTGCAGTAATTAAGCAAACTTCGCCAAATTTACACGGAAGTTGCCGTAATACCAGCCGATGGTTCCTGCAAAACGACATGGAAAACGGTTGAGAATTGACGTCTGAATTGACGTCTAAATGAATAACTTTTAATAATAATCAATCAAATTTCACACCAATCTCATTAATAACTTTTGCAGTAATTAATCAAACTTCGCCAAATTTACAGGGCAGTTGCCGTAATACCAGGCGATGGTGCCTGCAAAACTACATGGAAAACGGTTGAGAATTGACGTCTGAATTGACGTCTAAATGAATAACTTTTAATAAGACTCAATCAAATTTCACACCAAGCTCAATAATAACTTTTGCAGTAATTAAGCAAACTTCGTCAAATTTACACGGAAGTTGCCGTAATACCAGCTAATGTTGCCTGCAAAACTACATGGAAAACGGTTGAGAATTGACGTCTGAATTGACGTCTAAATGAATAACTTTTAATAATAGTCAATCAAATTTCACACCAAGCTCATTAATAACTTCTGCAATAATTAATCAAACTTCGCCAAATTCACACGGAAGTTGCCGTAATAATAGCCGATGGTGCCTGCAAAACTACATCGAGAACGGTTGAGAATTGACGTCTGAATTGACGTCTAAATGAATAACTTTTAATAATACTCAATCAAATTTCACACCAATCTCATTAATAACTTTTGCAGTAATTAATCAAACTTTGCCAAATTTACAGGGAAGTTGCCGTAATAACAGCTAATGTTGCCTGCAAAACTACATGGAAAACGGTTGAGAATTGACGTCTGAATTGACGTCTAAATGAATAACTTTTAATAAGACTCAATCAAATTTCACAGCAAGCTCAATAATAACTTTTGCAGTAATTAAGCAAACTTCGCCAAATTTACACGGAAGTTGCCGTAATACCAGCCGATGGTTCCTGCAAAACTACATGGAAAACGGTTGAGAATTCACGTCTGAATTGACGTCTAAATGAATAACTTTTAATAATAATCAATCAAATTTCACACCAATCTCATTAATAACTTTTGCAGTAATTAATCAAACTTCGCCAAATTTACAGGGCAGTTGCCATAATACCAGGCGATGGTGCCTGCAAAACTACATGGAAAACGGTTGAGAATTGACGTCTGAATTGACGTCTAAATGAATAACTTTTAATAAGACTCAATCAAATTTCACACCAAGCTCAATAATAACTTTTGCAGTAATTAAGCAAACTTCGTCAAATTTACACGGAAGTTGCCGTAATACCAGCCGATGGTTCCTGCAAAACTACATGGAAAACGGTTGAGAATTGACGTCTGAATTGACGTCTAAATGAATAACTTTTAATAATAATCAGTCAAATTTCACACCAATCTCTTTAATAATTTTCGCAGTAATAAATCAAACATTGCCAAGTTTACATTAATCAAACTTAGCCAAATTTACAGGGAAGTTGCCGTAATAACAGCCGATGTCGCCTACAAAACTACATGGAAAACGGTTGAGAATTGACGTCTGAATTGACGTCTAAATGAATAACTTTTAATAATACTCAATCATATTTCACACCAATCTCATTAATAACTTTTGCAGTAAATAATCAAACTTCGCCAAATTTACAGGGAAGTTGCCGTAATAACAGCCAATGTTCCCTGCAAAACTACATGGAAAACGGTTGAGAATTGACGTCTAAATTGACGTCTAAATGAATAACTTTTAATAATACTCATTCAATTTTCAAACCAATTTCATTAATAACTTTTGCAGTAATTAATCAGACTTCACCACATTTACAGGGCAGTTGCCGTAATACCAGCCGATGGTGCCTGCAAAATTACATGGAAAACGGTTGAGAATTGACGTCTGAATTGACGTCTAAATGAATAACTTTTAATAATACTCAATCAAATTTCACACCAATCTCATTAATAACTTTTGCAGTAATTAATCAAACTTTGCCAAATTTACAGGGAAGTTGCCGTAATAACAGCTAATGTTGCCTGCAAAACTACATGGAAAACGGTTGAGAATTGACGTCTGAATTGACGTCTAAATGAATAACTTTTAATAAGACTCAATCAAATTTCACACCAAGCTCAATAATAACTTTTGCAGTAATTAAGCAAACTTCGCCAAATTTACACGGAAGTTGCCGTAATACCAGCCGATGGTTCCTGCAAAACTACATGGAAAACGGTTGAGAATTCACGTCTGAATTGACGTCTAAATGAATAACTTTTAATAATAATGAATCAAATTTCACACCAATCTCATTAATAACTTTTGCAGTAATTAATCAAACTTCGCCAAATTTACAGGGCAGTTGCCATAATACCAGGCGATGGTGCCTGCAAAACTACATGGAAAACGGTTGAGAATTGACGTCTGAATTGACGTCTAAATGAATAACTTTTAATAAGACTCAATCAAATTTCACACCAAGCTCAATAATAACTTTTGCAGTAATTAAGCAAACTTCGTCAAATTTACACGGAAGTTGCCGTAATACCAGCCGATGGTTCCTGCAAAACTACATGGAAAACGGTTGAGAATTGACGTCTGAATTGACGTCTAAATGAATAACTTTTAATAATAATCAGTCAAATTTCACACCAATCTCTTTAATAATTTTCGCAGTAATAAATCAAACATTGCCAAGTTTACATTAATCAAACTTAGCCAAATTTACAGGGAAGTTGCCGTAATAACAGCCGATGTCGCCTACAAAACTACATGGAAAACGGTTGAGAATTGACGTCTGAATTGACGTCTAAATGAATAACTTTTAATAATACTCAATCATATTTCACACCAATCTCATTAATAACTTTTGCAGTAAATAATCAAACTTCGCCAAATTTACAGGGAAGTTGCCGTAATAACAGCCAATGTTCCCTGCAAAACTACATGGAAAACGGTTGAGAATTGACGTCTAAATTGACGTCTAAATGAATAACTTTTAATAATACTCATTCAATTTTCAAACCAATTTCATTAATAACTTTTGCAGTAATTAATCAGACTTCACCACATTTACAGGGCAGTTGCCGTAATACCAGCCGATGGTGCCTGCAAAATTACATGGAAAACGGTTGAGAATTGACGTCTGAATTGACGTCTAAATGAATAACTTTTAATAATACTCAATCAAATTTCACACCAATCTCATTAATAACTTTTGCAGTAATTGATCAAACTTCGCCAAATTTACAGGGAAGTTGCCGTAATAACAGCTAATGTTGCCTGCAAAACTACATGGAAAACGGTTGAGAATTGACGTCTGAATTGACGTCTAAATGAATAACTTTTAATAAGACTCAATCAAATTTCACACCAAGCTCATTAATAACTTTTGCAGTAAGTAAGCAAACTTTGCCAAATTTACACGGAAGTTGCCGTAATACCAGCCGATGGTGCCTGCAAAACTACATGGAAAAAGGTTTAGAATTGACGTCTGAATTGACGTCTAAATGAATAACTTTTAATAATACTCAATCAAATTTCAAACCAATCTCATTAATAACTTTTGTAGTAATTAATTAAACTTCGCCAAATTTACAGGGAAGTTGCCGTAATAACAGCCAATGTTGCCTGCAAAACTACATGGAAAACGGTTGAGAATTGACGTCTGAATTGACGTCTAAATGAATAACTTTTAATAAGACTCAATCAAATTTCACACCAAGCTCATTAATAACTTTTGCAGTAATTAAGCACATTCGCCAAATTCACACGGAAGTTGCCGTAATACCAGCCGATGGTGCCTGCAAAACTACATGGAAAACGGTTGAGAATTGACGTCTGAATTGACGTCTAAATGAATAACTTTTAATAATAATCAATCAAATTTCACACCAATCTCATTAATAACTTTTGCAGTAATTAATCAAACTTCGCCAAATTTACAGGGCAGTTGCCGTAATACCAGGCGATGGTGCCTGCAAAACTACATGGAAAACGGTTGAGAATTGACGTCTGAATTGACGTCTAAATGAATAACTTTTAATAAGACTCAATCAAATTTCACACCAAGCTCAATAATAACTTTTGCAGTAATTAAGCAAACTTCGTCAAATTTACACGGAAGTTGCCGTAATACCAGCCTATGGTTCCTGCAAAACTACATGGAAAACGGTTGAGAATTGACGTCTGAATTGACGTCTAAATGAATAACTTTTAATAATACTCAATCAAATTTCACACCAATCTCATTAATAACTTTTGCAGTAATTAATCAAACTTCGCCAAATTTACAGGGAAGTTGCCGTAATAACAGCTAATGTTGCCTGCAAAACTACATGGAAAACGGTTGAGAATTGACGTCTGAATTGACGTCTAAATGAATAACTTTTAATAATAGTCAATCAAATTTCACACCAAGCTCATTAATAACTTCTGCAATAATTAATCAAACTTCGCCAAATTCACACGGAAGTTGCCGTAATAATAGCCGATGGTGCCTGCAAAACTACATCGAGAACGGTTGAGAATTGACGTCTGAATTGACGTCTAAATGAATAACTTTTAATAATACTCAATCAAATTTCACACCAATCTCATTAATAACTTTTGCAGTAATTAATCAAACTTTGCCAAATTTACAGGGAAGTTGCCGTAATAACAGCTAATGTTGCCTGCAAAACTACATGGAAAACGGTTGAGAATTGACGTCTGAATTGACGTCTAAATGAATAACTTTTAATAAGACTCAATCAAATTTCACACCAAGCTCAATAATAACTTTTGCAGTAATGAAGCAAACTTCGCCAAATTTACACGGAAGTTGCCGTAATACCAGCCGATGGTTCCTGCAAAACTACATGGAAAACGGTTGAGAATTGACGTCTGAATTGACGTCTAAATGAATAACTTTTAATAATAATCAATCAAATTTCACACCAATCTCATTAATAACTTTTGTAGTAATTAATTAAACTTTGCCAAATTTACAGGGCAGTTGCCGTAATACCAGCCGATGGTGCCTGCAAAATTATATGGCAAACGGTTGAGAATTGACGTCTGAATTGACGTCTAAATGAATAACTTTTAATAATACTCAATCAAATTTCAAACCAATCTCATTAATAACTTTTGTAGTAATTAATTAAACTTCGCCAAATTTACAGGGAAGTTGCCGTAATAACAGCCAATGTTGCCTGCAAAACTACATGGAAAACGGTTGAGAATTGACGTCTGAATTGACGTCTAAATGAATAACTTTTAATAAGACTCAATCAAATTTCACACCAAGCTCATTAATAACTTTTGCAGTAATTAAGCACATTCGCCAAATTCACACGGAAGTTGCCGTAATACCAGCCGATGGTGCCTGCAAAACTACATGGAAAACGGTTGAGAATTGACGTCTGAATTGACGTCTAAATGAATAACTTTTAATAATAATCAATCAAATTTCACACCAATCTCATTAATAACTTTTGCAGTAATTAATCAAACTTCGCCAAATTTACAGGGCAGTTGCCGTAATACCAGGCGATGGTGCCTGCAAAACTACATGGAAAACGGTTGAGAATTGACGTCTGAATTGACGTCTAAATGAATAACTTTTAATAAGACTCAATCAAATTTCACACCAAGCTCAATAATAACTTTTGCAGTAATTAAGCAAACTTCGTCAAATTTACACGGAAGTTGCCGTAATACCAGCCTATGGTTCCTGCAAAACTACATGGAAAACGGTTGAGAATTGACGTCTGAATTGACGTCTAAATGAATAACTTTTAATAATACTCAATCAAATTTCACACCAATCTCATTAATAACTTTTGCAGTAATTAATCAAACTTCGCCAAATTTACAGGGAAGTTGCCGTAATAACAGCTAATGTTGCCTGCAAAACTACATGGAAAACGGTTGAGAATTGACGTCTGAATTGACGTCTAAATGAATAACTTTTAATAATAGTCAATCAAATTTCACACCAAGCTCATTAATAACTTCTGCAATAATTAATCAAACTTCGCCAAATTCACACGGAAGTTGCCGTAATAATAGCCGATGGTGCCTGCAAAATTACATCGAGAACGGTTGAGAATTGACGTCTGAATTGACGTCTAAATGAATAACTTTTAATAATACTCAATCAAATTTCACACCAATCTCATTAATAACTTTTGCAGTAATTAATCAAACTTTGCCAAATTTACAGGGAAGTTGCCGTAATAACAGCTAATGTTGCCTGCAAAACTACATGGAAAACGGTTGAGAATTGACGTCTGAATTGACGTCTAAATGAATAACTTTTAATAAGACTCAATCAAATTTCACACCAAGCTCAATAATAACTTTTGCAGTAATGAAGCAAACTTCGCCAAATTTACACGGAAGTTGCCGTAATACCAGCCGATGGTTCCTGCAAAACTACATGGAAAACGGTTGAGAATTGACGTCTGAATTGACGTCTAAATGAATAACTTTTAATAATAATCAATCAAATTTCACACCAATCTCATTAATAACTTTTGCAGTAATTAATCAAACTTCTCCAAATTCACACGGAAGTTGCCGTAATAATAGCCGATGGTGCCTGCAAAACTACATGGAAAACGGTTGAGAATTGACGTCTGAATTGACGTCTAAATGAATAACTTTTAATAATAATCAATCAAATTTCACACCAATCTCATTAATAACTTTTGCAGTAATTAATCAAACTTCGCCAAATTTACAGGGCAGTTGCCGTAATACCAGGCGATGGTGCCTGCAAAACTACATGGAAAACGGTTGAGAATTGACGTCTGAATTGACGTCTAAATGAATAACTTTTAATAATAGTCAATCAAATTTCACACCAAGCTCATTAATAACTTCTGCAATAATTAATCAAACTTCGCCAAATTCACACGGAAGTTGCCGTAATAATAGCCGATGGTGCCTGCAAAACTACATCGAGAACGGTTGAGAATTGACGTCTGAGTTGACGTCTAAATGAATAACTTTTAATAATACTCAATCAAATTTCACACCAATCTCATTAATAACTTTTGCAGTAATTAATCAAACTTCGCCAAATTTACAGGGAAGTTGCCGTAATAACAGCTAATGTTGCCTGCAAAACTACATGGAAAACGGTTGAGAATTGATGTCTGAATTGACGTCTAAATGAATAACTTTTAATAAGACTCAATCAAATTTCACACCAAACTCAATAATAACTTTTGCAGTAATTAAGCAAACTTCGCTAAATTTACACGGAAGTTGCCGTAATACCAGCCGATGGTTCCTGCAAAACGACATGGAAAACGGTTGAGAATTGACGTCTGAATTGACGTCTAAATGAATAACTTTTAATAATAATCAATCAAATTTCACACCAATCTCATTAATAACTTTTGCAGTAATTAATCAAACTTCGCCAAATTTACAGGGCAGTTGCCGTAATACCAGGCGATGGTGCCTGCAAAACTACATGGAAAACGGTTGAGAATTGACGTCTGAATTGACGTCTAAATGAATAACTTTTAATAAGACTCAATCAAATTTCACACCAAGCTCAATAATAACTTTTGCAGTAATTAAGCAAACTTCGTCAAATTTACACGGAAGTTGCCGTAATACCAGCCGATGGTTCCTGCAAAACTACATGGAAAACGGTTGAGAATTGACGTCTGAATTGACGTCTAAATGAATAACTTTTAATAATACTCAATCAAATTTCACACCAATCTCATTAATAACTTTTGCAGTAATTAATCAAACTTCGCCAAATTTACAGGGAAGTTGCCGTAATAACAGCTAATGTTGCCTGCAAAACTACATGGAAAACGGTTGAGAATTGACGTCTGAATTGACGTCTAAATGAATAACTTTTAATAATAGTCAATCAAATTTCACACCAAGCTCATTAATAACTTCTGCAATAATTAATCAAACTTCGCCAAATTCACACGGAAGTTGCCGTAATAATAGCCGATGGTGCCTGCAAAACTACATCGAGAACGGTTGAGAATTGACGTCTGAATTGACGTCTAAATGAATAACTTTTAATAATACTCAATCAAATTTCACACCAATCTCATTAATAACTTTTGCAATAATTAATCAAACTTCGCCAAATTTACAGGGAAGTTGCCGTAATAACAGCTAATGTTGCCTGCAAAACTACATGGAAAACGGTTGAGAATTGACGTATGAATTGACGTCTAAATGAATAACTTTTAATAATAGTCAATCAAATTTCACACCAAGCTCATTAATAACTTCTGCAATAATTAATCAAACTTCGCCAAATTCACACGGAAGTTGCCGTAATAATAGCCGATGGTGCCTGCAAAACTACATCGAGAACGGTTGAGAATTGACGTCTGAGTTGACGTCTAAATGAATAACTTTTAATAATACTCAATCAAATTTCACACCAATCTCAATAATAACTTTTGCAGTAATTAATCAAACTTCGCCAAATTTACAGGGAAGTTGTCGTAATAACAGCTAATGTTGCCTGCAAAACTACATGGAAAACGGTTGAGAATTGACGTCTGAATTGACGTCTAAATGAATAACTTTTAATAAGACTCAATCAAATTTCACACCAAACTCAATAATAACTTTTGCAGTAATTAAGCAAACTTCGCCAAATTTACACGGAAGTTGCCGTAATACCAGCCGATGGTTCCTGCAAAACGACATGGAAAACGGTTGAGAATTGACGTCTGAATTGACGTCTAAATGAATAACTTTTAATAATAATCAATCAAATTTCACACCAATCTCATTAATAACTTTTGCAGTAATTAATCAAACTTCGCCAAATTTACAGGGCAGTTGCCGTAATACCAGGCGATGGTGCCTGCAAAACTACATGGAAAACGGTTGAGAATTGACGTCTGAATTGACGTCTAAATGAATAACTTTTAATAAGACTCAATCAAATTTCACACCAAGCTCAATAATAACTTTTGCAGTAATTAAGCAAACTTCGTCAAATTTACACGGAAGTTGCCGTAATACCAGCTAATGTTGCCTGCAAAACTACATGGAAAACGGTTGAGAATTGACGTCTGAATTGACGTCTAAATGAATAACTTTTAATAATAGTCAATCAAATTTCACACCAAGCTCATTAATAACTTCTGCAATAATTAATCAAACTTCGCCAAATTCACACGGAAGTTGCCGTAATAATAGCCGATGGTGCCTGCAAAACTACATCGAGAACGGTTGAGAATTGACGTCTGAATTGACGTCTAAATGAATAACTTTTAATAATACTCAATCAAATTTCACACCAATCTCATTAATAACTTTTGCAGTAATTAATCAAACTTTGCCAAATTTACAGGGAAGTTGCCGTAATAACAGCTAATGTTGCCTGCAAAACTACATGGAAAACGGTTGAGAATTGACGTCTGAATTGACGTCTAAATGAATAACTTTTAATAAGACTCAATTAAATTTCACAGCAAGCTCAATAATAACTTTTGCAGTAATTAAGCAAACTTCGCCAAATTTACACGGAAGTTGCCGTAATACCAGCCGATGGTTCCTGCAAAACTACATGGAAAACGGTTGAGAATTCACGTCTGAATTGACGTCTAAATGAATAACTTTTAATAATAATCAATCAAATTTCACACCAATCTCATTAATAACTTTTGCAGTAATTAATCAAACTTCGCCAAATTTACAGGGCAGTTGCCATAATACCAGGCGATGGTGCCTGCAAAACTACATGGAAAACGGTTGAGAATTGACGTCTGAATTGACGTCTAAATGAATAACTTTTAATAAGACTCAATCAAATTTCACACCAAGCTCAATAATAACTTTTGCAGTAATTAAGCAAACTTCGTCAAATTTACACGGAAGTTGCCGTAATACCAGCCGATGGTTCCTGCAAAACTACATGGAAAACGGTTGAGAATTGACGTCTGAATTGACGTCTAAATGAATAACTTTTAATAATAATCAGTCAAATTTCACACCAATCTCTTTAATAATTTTCGCAGTAATAAATCAAACATTGCCAAGTTTACATTAATCAAACTTAGCCAAATTTACAGGGAAGTTGCCGTAATAACAGCCGATGTCGCCTACAAAACTACATGGAAAACGGTTGAGAATTGACGTCTGAATTGACGTCTAAATGAATAACTTTTAATAATACTCAATCATATTTCACACCAATCTCATTAATAACTTTTGCAGTAAATAATCAAACTTCGCCAAATTTACAGGGAAGTTGCCGTAATAACAGCCAATGTTCCCTGCAAAACTACATGGAAAACGGTTGAGAATTGACGTCTAAATTGACGTCTAAATGAATAACTTTTAATAATACTCATTCAATTTTCAAACCAATTTCATTAATAACTTTTGCAGTAATTAATCAGACTTCACCACATTTACAGGGCAGTTGCCGTAATACCAGCCGATGGTGCCTGCAAAATTACATGGAAAACGGTTGAGAATTGACGTCTGAATTGACGTCTAAATGAATAACTTTTAATAATACTCAATCAAATTTCACACCAATCTCATTAATAACTTTTGCAGTAATTAATCAAACTTTGCCAAATTTACAGGGAAGTTGCCGTAATAACAGCTAATGTTGCCTGCAAAACTACATGGAAAACGGTTGAGAATTGACGTCTGAATTGACGTCTAAATGAATAACTTTTAATAAGACTCAATCAAATTTCACACCAAGCTCAATAATAACTTTTGCAGTAATTAAGCAAACTTCGCCAAATTTACACGGAAGTTGCCGTAATACCAGCCGATGGTTCCTGCAAAACTACATGGAAAACGGTTGAGAATTCACGTCTGAATTGACGTCTAAATGAATAACTTTTAATAATAATCAATCAAATTTCACACCAATCTCATTAATAACTTTTGCAGTAATTAATCAAACTTCGCCAAATTTACAGGGCAGTTGCCATAATACCAGGCGATGGTGCCTGCAAAACTACATGGAAAACGGTTGAGAATTGACGTCTGAATTGACGTCTAAATGAATAACTTTTAATAAGACTCAATCAAATTTCACACCAAGCTCAATAATAACTTTTGCAGTAATTAAGCAAACTTCGTCAAATTTACACGGAAGTTGCCGTAATACCAGCCGATGGTTCCTGCAAAACTACATGGAAAACGGTTGAGAATTGACGTCTGAATTGACGTCTAAATGAATAACTTTTAATAATAATCAGTCAAATTTCACACCAATCTCTTTAATAATTTTCGCAGTAATAAATCAAACATTGCCAAGTTTACATTAATCAAACTTAGCCAAATTTACAGGGAAGTTGCCGTAATAACAGCCGATGTCGCCTACAAAACTACATGGAAAACGGTTGAGAATTGACGTCTGAATTGACGTCTAAATGAATAACTTTTAATAATACTCAATCATATTTCACACCAATCTCATT
>CAXHKU010000281.1:0-29849 GCA_964017125.1 Flabesymbios commensalis
AAGTTATTCATTGAGACGTCAATTCAGACGTCAATTCTCAACCGTTTCCCATGTAGTTTTGCAGGCAACATTGGCTGTTATTACGGCAACTTCCCTGTAAATTTGGCGAAGTTTGATTAATTACTGCAAAAGTTATTAATGAGGTTGGTTTGAAATTTGATTGAGTATTATTAAAAGTTATTCATTTAGACGTCAATTCAGACGTCAATTCTCAACCGTTTTCCATGTAGTTTTGCAGGCACCATCGGCTGGTATTACGGCAACTTCCCTGTAAATATGGCGAAGTTTGATTAATTATTGCAGAAATTATTAATGAGCTTGGTGTGAAATTTGATTGACTATTATTAAAAGCTATTCATTTAGACGTCAATTCAAACGTCAATTCTCAACTGTTTCCCATGTATTTTTGCAGGCACCATCGACTGGTACTACGGCAACTTCCCTGTAAATTTGGCGAAGTTTGATTAATTACTGCAAAAGTTATTAATGAGATTGGTGTGAAATTTGATTGAGTATTATTAAAAGTTATTCATTTAGACGTCAATTCAGACGTCAATTCTCAACCGTTTTCCATGTAATTTTGCAGGCACCATCGGCTGGTATTACGGCAAGTGTCCTTTAAATTTGGCGAAGTTTGATTAATGACTGCAGAAGTTATTAATGAGGTTGGTTTGAAATTTGATTGAGAATTATTAAAAGTTATTCATATAGACGTCAATTCAGACGTCAATTCTCAACCGTTTTCGATGTAGTTTTACAGGCACCATCGGCTGGTATTACGGGAACTTCCCTGTAAATTTTGCGAAGTTTGATTAATTATTGCAGAAATTATTAATGAGCTTGGTGTGAAATTTGATTGACTATTATTAAAAGTTATTCATTGAGACGTCAATTCAGACGTCAATTCTCAACCGTTTCCCATGTAGTTTTGCAGGCAACATTGGCTGTTATTACGGCAACTTCCCTGTAAATTTGGCGAAGTTTGATTAATTACTGCAAAAGTTATTAATGAGGTTGGTTTGAAATTTGATTGAGTATTATTAAAAGTTATTCATTTAGACGTCAATTCAGACGTCAATTCTCAACCGTTTTCCATGTAGTTTTGCAGGCACCATCGGCTGGTATTACGGCAACTTCCCTGTAAATATGGCGAAGTTTGATTAATTATTGCAGAAATTATTAATGAGCTTGGTGTGAAATTTGATTGACTATTATTAAAAGCTATTCATTTAGACGTCAATTCAAACGTCAATTCTCAACTGTTTCCCATGTATTTTTGCAGGCACCATCGACTGGTACTACGGCAACTTCCCTGTAAATTTGGCGAAGTTTGATTAATTACTGCAAAAGTTATTAATGAGATTGGTGTGAAATTTGATTGAGTATTATTAAAAGTTATTCATTTAGACGTCAATTCAGACGTCAATTCTCAACCGTTTTCCATGTAATTTTGCAGGCACCATCGGCTGGTATTACGGCAAGTGTCCTGTAAATTTGGCGAAGTTTGATTAATTACAGCTAAATTTATTAATGAGATTGATGTGAAATTTGATTGAGTATTATTAAAAGCTATTCATTTAGACGTCAATTCAGACGTCAATTCTCAACCGTTTTCCATGTAGTTTTGCATTCAACATCGGCTGTTATTACGGCAACTTCCCTGTAAATTTGGCGAAGTTTGATAAATTACTGCAAAAGTTATTAATGAGGTTGGTTTGAAATTTTATTGAGTATTATTAAAAGTTATTCATTTAGACGTCAATTCAGACGTCAATTCTCAACCGTTTTCCATGTAATTTTGCAGGCACCATCGGCTGGTATTACGGCAAGTGTCCTGTAAATTTGACGAAGATTGATTAATTACAGCAAAATTTATTAATGAGATTGATGTGAAATTTGATTGAGTATTATTAAAAGTTATTCATTTAGACGTCAATTCAGACGTCAATTCTCAACCGTTTTCCATGTAGTTTTGCAGTTAACATCGGCTATTATTACGGCAACTTCCCTGTACATTTGGCGAAGTTTGAATAATTACTGCATAAGTTATTAATGAGATTGGTGCGAAATTTGGTTGAGTATTATTAAAAGTTATTCATTTAGACGTCAATTCAGACGTCAATTCTCAACTGTTTTCCATGTAGTTTTGCAGGCACCATCGGCTGGTATAACGGCAACTTCCCTGTAAATTTGGCGAAGTTTGATTAATTATTGCAGAAGTTATTAATGAGCTTGGTGTGAAATTCGATTGACTATTATTAAAAGCTATTCATTTAGACGTCAATTCAAACGTCAATTCTCAACTGTTTCCCATGTATTTTTGCAGGCACCATCGGCTTGTACTACGGCAACTTCCCTGTAAATTTGGCGAAGTTTGATTAATTACTGCAAAAGTTATTAATGAGATTGGTGTGAAATTTGATTGAGTATTATTAAAAGTTATTCATTTAGACGTCAATTCAGACGTCAATTCTCAACCGTTTTCCATGTAATTTTGCAGGCACCATCGGCTGGTATTACGGCAAGTGTCCTGTAAATTTGGCGAAGTTTGATTAATTACAGCAAAATTTATTAATGAGATTGATGTGAAATTTGATTGAGTATTATTAAAAGCTATTCATTTAGACGTCAATTCAGACGTCAATTCTCAACCGTTTCCCATGTAGTTTTGCAGGCAACATTGGCTGTTATTACGGCAACTTCCCTGTAAATTTGGCAAAGTTTGATTAATTACTGCAAAAGTTATTAATGAGATTGGTGTGAAATTTGATTGAATATTATTAAAAGTTATTCATTTAGACGTCAATTCAGACGTCAATTCTCAACCGTTTTCCATGTAGTTTTGCAGTCAACATCGGCGTTTATTACGGCAACTTCCCTGTCGATTTGGCGAAGTTTGATTAATTACTGCATAAGTTATTAATGAGATTGGTGCGAAATTTGCTTGAGTATTATTAAAAGTTATTCATTTAGACGTCAATTCAGACGTCAATTCTCAACCGTTTTCCATGTAGTTTTGCAGGCACCATCGGCTGGTATTACGGCAACTTCCCTGTAAATATGGCGAAGTTTGATTAATTACTGCAAAAGTTATTAATGAGGTTGGTTTGAAATTTGATTGAGTATTATTAAAAGTTATTCATTTAGACGTCAATTCAGACGTCAATTCTCAACCGTTTTCCATGTAGTTTTGCAGGCACCATCGGCTGGTATTACGGCAACTTCCCTGTAAATATGGCGAAGTTTGATTAATTATTGCAGAAATTATTAATGAGCTTGGTGTGAAATTTGATTGACTATTATTAAAAGCTATTCATTTAGACGTCAATTCAAACGTCAATTCTCAACTGTTTCCCATGTATTTTTGCAGGCACCATCGGCTGGTACTACGGCAACTTCCCTGTAAATTTGGCGAAGTTTGATTAATTACTGCAAAAGTTATTAATGAGATTGGTGTGAAATTTGATTGAGTATTATTAAAAGTTATTCATTTAGACGTCAATTCAGACGTCAATTCTCAACCGTTTTCCATGTAATTTTGCAGGCACCATCGGCTGGTATTACGGCAAGTGTCCTGTAAATTTGACGAAGATTGATTAATTACAGCAAAATTTATTAATGAGATTGATGTGAAATTTGATTGAGTATTATTAAAAGTTATTCATTTAGACGTCAATTCAGACGTCAATTCTCAACCGTTTTCCATGTAGTTTTGCAGTTAACATCGGCTATTATTACGGCAACTTCCCTGTACATTTGGCGAAGTTTGAATAATTACTGCATAAGTTATTAATGAGATTGGTGCGAAATTTGGTTGAGTATTATTAAAAGTTATTCATTTAGACGTCAATTCAGACGTCAATTCTCAACTGTTTTCCATGTAGTTTTGCAGGCACCATCGGCTGGTATAACGGCAACTTCCCTGTAAATTTGGCGAAGTTTGATTAATTATTGCAGAAGTTATTAATGAGCTTGGTGTGAAATTCGATTGACTATTATTAAAAGCTAATCATTTAGACGTCAATTCAAACGTCAATTCTCAACTTTTTCCCATGTATTTTTGCAGGCACCATCGGCTTGTACTACGGCAACTTCCCTGTAAATTTGGCGAAGTTTGATTAATTACTGCAAAAGTTATTAATGAGATTGGTGTGAAATTTGATTGAGTATTATTAAAAGTTATTCATTTAGACGTCAATTCAGACGTCAATTCTCAACCGTTTTCCATGTAATTTTGCAGGCACCATCGGCTGGTATTACGGCAAGTGTCCTGTAAATTTGGCGAAGTTTGATTAATTACAGCAAAATTTATTAATGAGATTGATGTGAAATTTATTGAGTATTATTAAAAGCTATTCATTTAGACGTCAATTCAGACGTCAATTCTCAACCGTTTCCCATGTAGTTTTGCAGGCAACATTGGCTGTTATTACGGCAACTTCCCTGTAAATTTGGCAAAGTTTGATTAATTACTGCAAAAGTTATTAATGAGATTGGTGTGAAATTTGATTGAATATTATTAAAAGTTATTCATTTAGACGTCAATTCAGACGTCAATTCTCAACCGTTTTCCATGTAGTTTTGCAGTCAACATCGGCTGTTATTACGGCAACTTCCCTGTCGATTTGGCGAAGTTTGATTAATTACTGCATAAGTTATTAATGAGATTGGTGCGAAATTTGCTTGAGTATTATTAAAAGTTATTCATTTAGACGTCAATTCAGACGTCAATTCTCAACTGTTTTCCATGTAGTTTTGCAGGCACCATCGGCTGGTATAACGGCAACTTCCCTGTAAATTTGGCGAAGTTTGATTAATTATTGCAGAAGTTATTAATGAGCTTGGTGTGAAATTTGATTGACTACTATTAAAAGTTATTCATTTAGACGTCACTTCAGACGTCAATTCTCGACCGTTTTTGATGTAGTTTTGCAAGCAACATCGGCTGTTATTACGGCAACTTCCCTGTAAATTTGGCGAAGTTCGATTAATTATTGCAGAAGTTATTAATGAGCTTGGTGTGTAATTTGATTGACTATTATTAAAAGCTATTCATTTAGACGTCAATTCAAACGTCAATTCTCAACTGTTTCCCATGTATTTTTGAAGGCACCATCGGCTGCTACTACGGCAACTTCCCTGTAAATTTGGCGAAGTTTGATTAATTACTGCAAAAGTTATTAATGAGATTGGTGTGAAATTTGATTGAGTATTATTAAAAGTTATTCATTTAGACGTCAATTCAGACGTCAATTCTCAACCGTTTTCCATGTAATTTTGCAGGCACCATCGGCTGGTATTACGGCAAGTGTCCTGTAAATTTGGCGAAGTTTGATTAATTACTGCAAAAGTTATTAATGAGGTTGGTTTGAAATTTGATTGAGTATTATTAAAAGTTATTCATTTAGACGTCAATTCAGACGTCAATTCTCAACCGTTTTCCATGTAGTTTTGCAGGCACCATCGGCTGGTATTACGGCAACTTCCCTGTAAATATGGCGAAGTTTGATTAATTATTGCAGAAATTATTAATGAGCTTGGTGTGAAATTTGATTGACTATTATTAAAAGCTATTCATTTAGACGTCAATTCAAACGTCAATTCTCAACTGTTTCCCATGTATTTTTGCAGGCACCATCGACTGGTACTACGGCAACTTCCCTGTAAATTTGGCGAAGTTTGATTAATTACTGCAAAAGTTATTAATGAGATTGGTGTGAAATTTGATTGAGTATTATTAAAAGTTATTCATTTAGACGTCAATTCAGACGTCAATTCTCAACCGTTTTCCATGTAATTTTGCAGGCACCATCGGCTGGTATTACGGCAAGTGTCCTGTAAATTTGGCGAAGTTTGATAAATTACAGCAAAATTTATTAATGAGATTGATGTGAAATTTTATTGAGTATTATTAAAAGCTATTCATTTAGACGTCAATTCAGACGTCAATTCTCAACCGTTTTCCATGTAGTTTTGCATTCAACATCGGCTGTTATTACGGCAACTTCCCTGTAAATTTGGCGAAGTTTGATAAATTACTGCAAAAGTTATTAATGAGGTTGGTTTGAAATTTTATTGAGTATTATTAAAAGTTATTCATTTAGACGTCAATTCAGACGTCAATTCTCAACCGTTTTCCATGTAATTTTGCAGGCACCATCGGCTGGTATTACGGCAAGTGTCCTGTAAATTTGACGAAGATTGATTAATTACAGCAAAATTTATTAATGAGATTGATGTGAAATTTAATTGAGTATTATTAAAAGTTATTCATTTAGACGTCAATTCAGACGTCAATTCTCAACCGTTTTCCATGTAGTTTTGCAGTTAACATCGGCTATTATTACGGCAACTTCCCTGTACATTTGGCGAAGTTTGAATAATTACTGCATAAGTTATTAATGAGATTGGTGCGAAATTTGGTTGAGTATTATTAAAAGTTATTCATTTAGACGTCAATTCAGACGTCAATTCTCAACTGTTTTCCATGTAGTTTTGCAGGCACCATCGGCTGGTATAACGGCAACTTCCCTGTAAATTTGGCGAAGTTTGATTAATTATTGCAGAAGTTATTAATGAGCTTGGTGTGAAATTCGATTGACTATTATTAAAAGCTATTCATTTAGACGTCAATTCAAACGTCAATTCTCAACTGTTTCCCATGTATTTTTGCAGGCACCATCGGCTTGTACTACGGCAACTTCCCTGTAAATTTGGCGAAGTTTGATTAATTACTGCAAAAGTTATTAATGAGATTGGTGTGAAATTTGATTGAGTATTATTAAAAGTTATTCATTTAGACGTCAATTCAGACGTCAATTCTCAACCGTTTTCCATGTAATTTTGCAGGCACCATCGGCTGGTATTACGGCAAGTGTCCTGTAAATTTGGCGAAGTTTGATTAATTACAGCAAAATTTATTAATGAGATTGATGTGAAATTTGATTGAGTATTATTAAAAGCTATTCATTTAGACGTCAATTCAGACGTCAATTCTCAACCGTTTCCCATGTAGTTTTGCAGGCAACATTGGCTGTTATTACGGCAACTTCCCTGTAAATTTGGCAAAGTTTGATTAATTACTGCAAAAGTTATTAATGAGATTGGTGTGAAATTTGATTGAATATTATTAAAAGTTATTCATTTAGACGTCAATTCAGACGTCAATTCTCAACCGTTTTCCATGTAGTTTTGCAGTCAACATCGGCTGTTATTACGGCAACTTCCCTGTCGATTTGGCGAAGTTTGATTAATTACTGCATAAGTTATTAATGAGATTGGTGCGAAATTTGCTTGAGTATTATTAAAAGTTATTCATTTAGACGTCAATTCAGACGTCAATTCTCAACTGTTTTCCATGTAGTTTTGCAGGCAACATTGGCTGTTATTACGGCAACTTCCCTGTAAATTTGGCGAAGTTTGATTAATTACTGCAAAAGTTATTAATGAGCTTGGTGTGAAATTTGATTGACTATTATTAAAAGTTATTCATTTAGACGTCAATTCAGACGTCAATTCTCAACCGTTTTCCATGTAGTTTTGCAGGCACCATCGGCTGGTATTACGGCAACTTCCCTGTAAATATGGCGAAGTTTGATTAATTACTGCAAAAGTTATTAATGAGGTTGGTTTGAAATTTGATTGAGTATTATTAAAAGTTATTCATTTAGACGTCAATTCAGACGTCAATTCTCAACCGTTTTCCATGTAGTTTTGCAGGCACCATCGGCTGGTATTACGGCAACTTCCCTGTAAATATGGCGAAGTTTGATTAATTATTGCAGAAATTATTAATGAGCTTGGTGTGAAATTTGATTGACTATTATTAAAAGCTATTCATTTAGACGTCAATTCAAACGTCAATTCTCAACTGTTTCCCATGTATTTTTGCAGGCACCATCGGCTGGTACTACGGCAACTTCCCTGTAAATTTGGCGAAGTTTGATTAATTACTGCAAAAGTTATTAATGAGATTGGTGTGAAATTTGATTGAGTATTATTAAAAGTTATTCATTTAGACGTCAATTCAGACGTCAATTCTCAACCGTTTTCCATGTAATTTTGCAGGCACCATCGGCTGGTATTACGGCAAGTGTCCTGTAAATTTGGCGAAGTTTGATTAATTACAGCAAAATTTATTAATGAGATTGATGTGAAATTTGATTGAGTATTATTAAAAGCTATTCATTTAGACGTCAATTCAGACGTCAATTCTCAACCGTTTTCCATGTAGTTTTGCATTCAACATCGGCTGTTATTACGGCAACTTCCCTGTAAATTTGGCGAAGTTTGATAAATTACTGCAAAAGTTATTAATGAGGTTGGTTTGAAATTTTATTGAGTATTATTAAAAGTTATTCATTTAGACGTCAATTCAGACGTCAATTCTCAACCGTTTTCCATGTAATTTTGCAGGCACCATCGGCTGGTATTACGGCAAGTGTCCTGTAAATTGACACGAAGATTGATTAATTACAGCAAAATTTATTAATGAGATTGATGTGAAATTTGATTGAGTATTATTAAAAGTTATTCATTTAGACGTCAATTCAGACGTCAATTCTCAACCGTTTTCCATGTAGTTTTGCAGTTAACATCGGCTATTATTACGGCAACTTCCCTGTACATTTGGCGAAGTTTGAATAATTACTGCATAAGTTATTAATGAGATTGGTGCGAAATTTGGTTGAGTATTATTAAAAGTTATTCATTTAGACGTCAATTCAGACGTCAATTCTCAACTGTTTTCCATGTAGTTTTGCAGGCACCATCGGCTGGTATAACGGCAACTTCCCTGTAAATTTGGCGAAGTTTGATTAATTATTGCAGAAGTTATTAATGAGCTTGGTGTGAAATTCGATTGACTATTATTAAAAGCTATTCATTTAGACGTCAATTCAAACGTCAATTCTCAACTGTTTCCCATGTATTTTTGCAGGCACCATCGGCTTGTACTACGGCAACTTCCCTGTAAATTTGGCGAAGTTTGATTAATTACTGCAAAAGTTATTAATGAGATTGGTGTGAAATTTGATTGAGTATTATTAAAAGTTATTCATTTAGACGTCAATTCAGACGTCAATTCTCAACCGTTTTCCATGTAATTTTGCAGGCACCATCGGCTGGTATTACGGCAAGTGTCCTGTAAATTTGGCGAAGTTTGATTAATTACAGCAAAATTTATTAATGAGATTGATGTGAAATTTATTGAGTATTATTAAAAGCTATTCATTTAGACGTCAATTCAGACGTCAATTCTCAACCGTTTCCCATGTAGTTTTGCAGGCAACATTGGCTGTTATTACGGCAACTTCCCTGTAAATTTGGCAAAGTTTGATTAATTACTGCAAAAGTTATTAATGAGATTGGTGTGAAATTTGATTGAATATTATTAAAAGTTATTCATTTAGACGTCAATTCAGACGTCAATTCTCAACCGTTTTCCATGTAGTTTTGCAGTCAACATCGGCTGTTATTACGGCAACTTCCCTGTCGATTTGGCGAAGTTTGATTAATTACTGCATAAGTTATTAATGAGATTGGTGCGAAATTTGCTTGAGTATTATTAAAAGTTATTCATTTAGACGTCACTTCAGACGTCTATTCTCGACCGTTTTTGATGTAGTTTTGCAAGCAACATCGGCTGTTATTACGGCAACTTCCCTGTAAATTTGGCGAAGTTCGATTAATTATTGCAGAAGTTATTAATGAGCTTGGTGTGTAATTTGATTGACTATTATTAAAAGCTATTCATTTAGACGTCAATTCAAACGTCAATTCTCAACTGTTTCCCATGTATTTTTGAAGGCACCATCGGCTGCTACTACGGCAACTTCCCTGTAAATTTGGCGAAGTTTGATTAATTACTGCAAAAGTTATTAATGAGATTGGTGTGAAATTTGATTGAGTATTATTAAAAGTTATTCATTGAGACGTCAATTCAGACGTCTATTCTCAACCGTTTCCCATGTAGTTTTGCAGGCAACATTGGCTGTTATTACGGCAACTTCCCTGTAAATTTTGCGAAGTTTGATTAATTACTGCAAAAGTTATTAATGAGATTGGTGTGAAATTTGATTGAGTATTATTAAAAGTTATTCATTTAGACGTCAATTCAGACGTCAATTCTCAACCGTTTTCCATGTAATTTTGCAGGCACCATCGGCTGGTATTACGGCAAGTGTCCTGTAAATTTGGCAAAGTTTGATTAATTACTGCAAAATTTATTAATGAGATTGATGTGAAATTTGATTGAGTATTATTAAAAGTTATTCATTTGACTACTATTAAAAGTTATTCATTTAGACGTCTATTCAGACGCCAATTCTCGACCGTTTTTGATGTTGTTTTGCAGGCAACATCGGCTGTTATTACGGCATTTCCCTGTAAATTTGGCGAAGTTTGATTAATTATTGCAGAAGTTATTAATGAGCTTGGTGTGAAATTTGATTGACTATTATTAAAAGCTATTCATTTAGACGTCAATTCAAACGTCAATTCTCAACCGTTTCCCATGTATTTTTGCAGGCACCATCGGCTGGTACTACGGCAACTTCCCTGTAAATTTGGCGAAGTTTGATTAATTATTGCAGAAATTATTAATGAGCTTGGTGTGAAATTTGATTGACTATTATTAAAAGTTATTCATTGAGACGTCAATTCAGACGTCTATTCTCAACCGTTTCCCATGTAGTTTTGCAGGCAACATTGGCTGTTATTACGGCAACTTCCCTGTAAATTTTGCGAAGTTTGATTAATTACTGCAAAAGTTATTAATGAGATTGGTGTGAAATTTGATTGAGTATTATTAAAAGTTATTCATTTAGACGTCAATTCAGACGTCAATTCTCAACCGTTTTCCATGTAATTTTGCAGGCACCATCGGCTGGTATTACGGCAAGTGTCCTGTAAATTTGGCAAAGTTTGATTAATTACTGCAAAATTTATTAATGAGATTGATGTGAAATTTGATTGAGTATTATTAAAAGTTATTCATTTGACTACTATTAAAAGTTATTCATTTAGACGTCTATTCAGACGCCAATTCTCGACCGTTTTTGATGTTGTTTTGCAGGCAACATCGGCTGTTATTACGGCATTTCCCTGTAAATTTGGCGAAGTTTGATTAATTATTGCAGAAGTTATTAATGAGCTTGGTGTGAAATTTGATTGACTATTATTAAAAGCTATTCATTTAGACGTCAATTCAAACGTCAATTCTCAACCGTTTCCCATGTATTTTTGCAGGCACCATCGGCTGGTACTACGGCAACTTCCCTGTAAATTTGGCGAAGTTTGATTAATTACTGCAAAAGTTATTAATGAGATTGGTGTGAAATTAGATTGAGTATCATTAAAAGTTATTCATTTAGACGTCAATTCAGACGTCAATTCTCAACCGTTTCCCATGTAGTTTTGCAGGCAACATTGGCTGTTATTACGGCAACTTCCCTGTACATTTGGCGAAGTTTGATTAATTACTGCAAAAGTTATTAATGAGGTTGGTTTGAAATTTGATTGAGTATTATTAAAAGTTATTCATTTAGACGTCAATTCAGACGTCAATTCTCCACCGTTTTCCATGTAGTTTTGCAGGCACCATCGGCTGGTATTACGGCAACTTCCCTGTAAATATGGCGAAGTTTGATTAATTATTGCAGAAATTATTAATGAGCTTGGTGTGAAATTTGATTGACTGTTATTAAAAGCTATTCATTTAGACGTCAATTCAAACGTCAATTCTCAACTGTTTCCCATGTATTTTTGCAGGCACCATCGGCTGGTACTACGGCAACTTCCCTGTAAATTTGGCGAAGTTTGATTAATTACTGCAAAAGTTATTAATGAGATTGGTGTGAAATTTGATTGAGTATTATTAAAAGTTATTCATTTAGACGTCAATTCAGACGTCAATTCTCAACCGTTTTCTATGTAATTTTGCAGGCACCATCGGCTGGTATTACGGCAAGTGTCCTGTAAATTTGGCGAAGTTTGATTAATTACAGCAAAATTTATTAATGAGATTGATGTGAAATTTGATTGAGTATTATTAAAAGCTATTCATTTAGACGTCAATTCAGACGTCAATTCTCAACCGTTTTCCATGTAGTTTTGCATTCAACATCGGCTGTTATTACGGCAACTTCCCTGTAAATTTGGCGAAGTTTGATAAATTACTGCAAAAGTTATTAATGAGGTTGGTTTGAAATTTTATTGAGTATTATTAAAAGTTATTCATTTAGACGTCAATTCAGACGTCAATTCTCAACCGTTTTCCATGTAATTTTGCAGGCACCATCGGCTGGTATTACGGCAAGTGTCCTGTAAATTTGGCGAAGATTGATTAATTACAGCAAAATTTATTAATGAGATTGATGTGAAATTTGATTGAGTATTATTAAAAGTTATTCATTTAGACGTCAATTCAGACGTCAATTCTCAACCGTTTTCCATGTAGTTTTGCAGTTAACATCGGCTGTTATTACGGCAACTTCCCTGTAGATTTGGCGAAGTTTGAATAATTACTGCATAAGTTATTAATGAGATTGGTGCGAAATTTGGTTGAGTATTATTAAAAGTTATTCATTTAGACGTCAATTCAGACGTCAATTCTCAACTGTTTTCCATGTAGTTTTGCAGGCACCATCGGCTGGTATAACGGCAACTTCCCTGTAAATTTGGCGAAGTTTGATTAATTATTGCAGAAGTTATTAATGAGCTTGGTGTGAAATTTGATTGACTATTATTAAAAGCTATTCATTTAGACGTCAATTCAAACGTCAATTCTCAACTGTTTCCCATGTATTTTTGCAGGCACCATCGGCTGGTACTACGGCAACTTCCCTGTAAATTTGGCGAAGTTTGATTAATTACTGCAAAAGTTATTAATGAGATTGGTGTGAAATTTGATTGAGTATTATTAAAAGTTATTCATTTAGACGTCAATTCAGACGTCAATTCTCAACCGTTTTCCATGTAATTTTGCAGGCACCATCGGCTGGTATTACGGCAAGTGTCCTGTAAATTTGGCGAAGTTTGATTAATTACAGCAAAATTTATTAATGAGATTGATGTGAAATTTGATTGAGTATTATTAAAAGCTATTCATTTAGACGTCAATTCAGACGTCAATTCTCAACCGTTTTCCATGTAGTTTTGCATTCAACATCGGCTGTTATTACGGCAACTTTCCTGTGAATTTGGCGAAGTTTGATTAATTATTGCAGAAGTTATTAATGAGCTTGGTGTGAAATTTGATTGACTTTTATTAAAAGCTATTCATTTAGACGTCAATTCAGACGTCAATTCTCAACTGTTTTCCATGTAGTTTTGCAGGCACCATCGGCTGGTATAACGGCAACTTCCCTGTAAATTTGGCGAAGTTTGATTAATTATTGCAGAAGTTATTAATGAGCTTGGTGTGAAATTTGATTGACTACTATTAAAAGTTATTCATTTAGACGTCAATTCAGACGTCAATTCTCGACCGTTTTTGATGTAGTTTTGCAGGCAACATCGGCTGTTATTACGGCAACTTCCCTGTAAATTTGGCGAAGTTTGATTAATTATTGCAGAAGTTATTAATGAGCTTGGTGTGAAATTTGATTGACTATTATTAAAAGCTATTCATTTAGACGTCAATTCAAACGTCAATTCTCAACTGTTTCCCATGTATTTTTGAAGGCACCATCGGCTGTTACTACGGCAACTTCCCTGTAAATTTGGCGAAGATTGATTAATTACTGCAAAAGTTATTAATGAGATTGGTGTGAAATTTGATTGAGTATTATTAAAAGTTATTCATTTAGACGTAAATTCAGACGTCAATTCTCAACCGTTTTCCATGTAATTTTGCAGGCACCATCGGCTGTTATTACGGCAAGTGTCCTGTAAATTTGGCAAAGTTCGATTAATTATTGCAGAAGTTATTAATGAGGTTGGTTTGAAATTTGATTGAGAATTATTAAAAGTTATTCATATAGACGTCAATTCAGACGTAAATTCTCAACCGTTTTCGATGTAGTTTTACAGGCACCATCGGCTGGTATTACGGCAACTTCCGTGTAGATTTGGCAGAGTTTGATTAATTATTGCAGAAGTTATTAATGAGCTTGGTGTGAAATTTGATTGACTTTTATTAAAAGCTATTCATTTAGACGTCAATTCAAACGTCAATTCTCAACTGTTTCCCATGTATTTTTGCAGGCAACATTGGCTGTTATTACGGCAACTTCCCTGTAAATTTGGCGAAGTTTGATTAATTACTGCAAAAGTTATTAATGAGATTGGTGTGAAATTTGATTGAGTATTATTAAAAGTTATTCATTTAGACGTCAATTCAGACGCCAATTCTCAACCGTTTCCCATGTAGTTTTGCAGGCAACATTGGCTGTGATTACGGCAACTTCCCTGTAAATTTGGCGAAGTTTGATTAATTACTGCAAAAGTTATTAATGAGGTTGGTTTGAAATTTGATTGAGTATTATTAAAAGTTATTCATTTAGACGTCAATTCAGACGTCAATTCTCAACCGTTTTCGATGTAGTTTTGCAGGCACCATCGGCTGGTATTACGGCAACTTCCCTGTAAATATGGCGAAGTTTGATTAATTATTGCAGAAATTATTAATGAGCTTGGTGTGAAATTTGATTGACTATTATTAAAAGTTATTCATTTAGACGTCAATTCAGACGTCAATTCTCAACCGTTTTCCATGTAATTTTGCAGGCACCATCGGCTGGTATTACGGCAAGTGTCCTGTAAATTTGGCGAAGTTTGATTAATTACTGCAGAAGTTATTAATGAGGTTGGTTTGAAATTTGAATGACTTTTATTAAAAGCTATTCATTTAGACGTCAATTCAGAGGTCAATTCTCAACCGTTTTCGATGTAGTTTTGCAGGCAACATCGGCTGTTATTACGGCAACTTCCCTGTAAATTTGGCGAAGTTTGATTAATTATTGCAGAAGTTATTAATGAGCTTGGTGTGAAATGTGATTGACTTTTATTAAAAGCTATTCATTTAGACGTCAATTCAAACGTCAATTCTCAACTGTTTCCCATGTATTTTTGCAGGCACCATCGGCTGGTACTACGGCAACTTCCCTGTAAATTTGGCGAAGTTTGAATAATTACTGCAAAAGTTATTAATGAGATTGGTGTGAAATTTGATTGAGTATTATTAAAAGTTATTCATTTAGACGTCAATTCAGACGTCAATTCTCAACCGTTTCCCATGTAGTTTTGCAGGCAACATTGGCTGTTATTACGGCAACTTCCCTGTACATTTGGCGAAGTTTGTTTAATTACTGCAAAAGTTATTAATGAGGTTGGTTTGAAATTTGATTGAGTATTATTAAAAGTTATTCATTTAGACGTCAATTCAGACGTCAATCCTCAACCGTTTTCGATGTAGTTTTGCAGGCAACATTGGCTGTTATTACGGCAACTTCCCTGTAAATTTGGCGAAGTTTGTTTAATTACTGCAAAAGTTATTAATGAGGTTGGTTTGAAATTTGATTGAGCATTATTAAAAGTTATTCATTTAGACGTCAATTCAGACGTCAATTCTCAACCGTTTTCCATGTAATTTTGCAGGCGCCATCGGCTGGTATTACGGCAAGTGTCCTGTAAATTTGGCGAAGTTTGATTAATTACAGCAAAATTTATTAATGAGATTGATGTGAAATTTGATTGAGTATTATTAAAAGCTATTCATTTAGACGTCAATTCAGACGTCAATTCTCAACCGTTTTCCATGTAGTTTTGCATTCAACATCGGCTGTTATTACGGCAACTTTCCTGTGAATTTGGCGAAGTTTGATTAATTATTGCAGAAGTTATTAATGAGCTTGATGTGAAATTTGATTGACTTTTATTAAAAGCTATTCATTTAGACGTCAATTCAGACGTCAATTCTCAACTGTTTTCCATGTAGTTTTGCAGGCACCATCGGCTGGTATAACGGCAACTTCCCTGTAAATTTGGCGAAGTTTGATTAATTATTGCAGAAGTTATTAATGAGCTTGGTGTGAAATTTGATTGACTACTATTAAAAGTTATTCATTTAGACGTCAATTCAGACGTCAATTCTCGACCGTTTTTGATGTAGTTTTGCAGGTCACATCGGCTGTTATTACGGCAACTTCCCTGTAAATTTGGCGAAGTTTGATTAATTATTGCAGAAGTTATTAATGAGCTTGGTGTGAAATTTGATTGACTATTATTAAAAGCTATTCATTTAGACGTCAATTCAAACGTCAATTCTCAACTGTTTCCCATGTATTTTTGAAGGCACCATCGGCTGGTACTACGGCAACTTCCCTGTAAATTTGGCGAAGTTTGATTAATTACTGCAAAAGTTATTAATGAGATTGGTGTGAAATTTGATTGAGTATTTTTAAAATTTATTCATTTAGACGTAAATTCAGACGTCAATTCTCAACCGTTTTCCATGTAATTTTGCAGGCACCATCGGCTGTTATTACGGCAAGTGTCCTGTAAATTTGGCAAAGTTCGATTAATTATTGCAGAAGTTATTAATGAGGTTGGTTTGAAATTTGATTGAGAATTATTAAAAGTTATTCATATAGACGTCAATTCAGACGTAAATTCTCAACCGTTTTCGATGTAGTTTTACAGGCACCATCGGCTGGTATTACGGCAACTTCCGTGTAGATTTGGCAGAATTTGATTAATTATTGCAGAAGTTATTAATGAGCTTGGTGTGAAATTTGATTGACTTTTATTAAAAGCTATTCATTTAGACGTCAATTCAAACGTCAATTCTCAACTGTTTCCCATGTATTTTTGCAGGCAACATTGGCTGTTATTACGGCAACTTCCCTGTAAATTTGGCGAAGTTTGATTAATTACTGCAAAAGTTATTAATGAGATTGGTGTGAAATTTGATTGAGTATTATTAAAAGTTATTCATTTAGACGTCAATTCAGACGCCAATTCTCAACCGTTTCCCATGTAGTTTTGCAGGCAACATTGGCTGTGATTACGGCAACTTCCCTGTAAATTTGGCGAAGTTTGATTAATTACTGCAAAAGTTATTAATGAGGTTGGTTTGAAATTTGATTGAGTATTATTAAAAGTTATTCATTTAGACGTCAATTCAGACGTCAATTCTCAACCGTTTTCGATGTAGTTTTGCAGGCACCATCGGCTGGTATTACGGCAACTTCCCTGTAAATATGGCGAAGTTTGATTAATTATTGCAGAAATTATTAATGAGCTTGGTGTGAAATTTGATTGACTATTATTAAAAGTTATTCATTTAGACGTCAATTCAGACGTCAATTCTCAACCGTTTTCCATGTAATTTTGCAGGCACCATCGGCTGGTATTACGGCAAGTGTCCTGTAAATTTGGCGAAGTTTGATTAATTACTGCAGAAGTTATTAATGAGGTTGGTTTGAAATTTGAATGACTTTTATTAAAAGTTATTCATTTAGACGTCAATTCAGACGTCAATTCTCAACCGTTTTCGATGTAGTTTTGCAGGCAACATCGGCTGTTATTACGGCAACTTCCCTGTAAATTTGGCGAAGTTTGATTAATTATTGCAGAAGTTATTAATGAGCTTGGTGTGAAATGTGATTGACTTTTATTAAAAGCTATTCATTTAGACGTCAATTCAAACGTCAATTCTCAACTGTTTCCCATGTATTTTTGCAGGCACCATCGGCTGGTACTACGGCAACTTCCCTGTAAATTTGGCGAAATTTGATTAATTACTGCAAAAGTTATTAATGAGATTGGTGTGAAATTTGATTGAGTATTATTAAAAGTTATTCATTTAGACGTCAATTCAGACGTCAATTCTCAACCGTTTCCCATGTAGTTTTGCAGGCAACATTGGCTGTTATTACGGCAACTTCCCTGTAAATTTGGCGAAGTTTGTTTAATTACTGCAAAAGTTATTAATGAGGTTGGTTTGAAATTTGATTGAGTATTATTAAAAGTTATTCATTTAGACGTCAATTCAGACGTCAATCCTCAACCGTTTTCGATGTAGTTTTGCAGGCAACATTGGCTGTTATTACGGCAACTTCCCTGTAAATTTGGCGAAGTTTGTTTAATTACTGCAAAAGTTATTAATGAGGTTGGTTTGAAATTTGATTGAGTATTATTAAAAGTTATTCATTTAGACGTCAATTCAGACGTCAATCCTCAACCGTTTTCGATGTAGTTTTGCAGGCACCATCGGCTGGTACAACGGCAACTTCCCTGTAAATTTGGCGATGTTTGATTAATTACTGCAGAAGTTATTAATGAGGTTGGTTTGAAATTTGATTGACTTTTATTGAAAGCTATTCATTTAGACGTCAATTCAGACGTCAATTCTCAACCGTTTTCGATGTAGTTTTGCAGGCAACATTGGCTGTTATTACGGCAACTTCCCTGTAAATTTGGCGAAGTTTGATAAATTACTGCAAAAGTTAATTATGAGGTTGGTTTGAAATTTTATTGAGTATTATTAAAAGTTATTCATTTAGACGTCAATTCAGACGTCAATTCTCAACCGTTTTCCATGTAATTTTGCAGGCACCATCGGCTGGTATTACGGCAAGTGTCCGGTAAAATTGGCGAAGTTTGATTAATTACTGCATAAGTTATTAATGAGATTGGTGCGAAATTTGGTTGAGTATTATTAAAAGTTATTCATTTAGACTTCAATTCAGACGTCAATTCTCAACTGTTTTCCATGTAGTTTTGCAGGCACCATCGGCTGGTATAACGGCAACTTCCCTGTAAATTTGGCGAAGTTTGATTAATTATTGCAGAAGTTATTAATGAGCTTGGTGTGAAATTTGATTGACTACTATTAAAAGTTATTCATTTAGACGTCAATTCAGACGTCAATTCTCGACCGTTTGTTATGTAGTTTTGCAGGCAACATCGGCTGTTATTACGGCAACTTCCCTGTAAATTTGGCGAAGTTTGATTAATTATTGCAGAAGTTATTAATGAGCTTGGTGTGAAATTTGATTGACTATTATTAAAAGCTATTCATTTAGACGTCAATTCAAACGTCAATTCTCAACTGTTTCCCATGTATTTTTGCAGGCACCATCGGCTGGTACTACGGCAACTTCCCTGTAAATTTGGCGAAGTTTGATTAATTACTGCAAAAGTTATTAATGAGATTGGTGTGAAATTTGATTGAGTATTATTAAAAGTTATTCATTTAGACGTCAATTCAGACGTCAATTCTCAACCGTTTTCCATGTAATTTTGCAGGCACCATCGGCTGGTATTACGGCAAGTGTCCTGTAAATTTGGCGAAGTTTGATTAATTACAGCAAAATTTATTAATGAGATTGATGTGAAATTTGATTGAGTATTATTAAAAGCTATTCATTTAGACGTCAATTCAGACGTCAATTCTCAACTGTTTTCCATGTAGTTTTGCAGGCACCATCGGCTGGTATAACGGCAACTTCCCTGTAAATTTGGCGAAGTTTGATTAATTATTGCAGAAGTTATTAATGAGCTTGGTGTGAAATTTGATTGACTACTATTAAAAGTTATTCGTTTAGACGTCAATTCAGACGTCAATTCCCGACCGTTTTTGATGTAGTTTTGCAGGCACCATCGGCTGTTATTACGGCAACTTCCCTGTAAATTTGGCGAAGTTTGATTAATTATTGCAGAAGTTATTAATGAGCTTGGTGTGAAATTTGATTGACTATTATTAAAAGCTATTCATTTAGACGTCAATTCAAACGTCAATTCTCAACTGTTTCCCATGTATTTTTGAAGGCACCATCGGCTGGTACTACGGCAACTTCCCTGTAAATTTGGCGAAGTTTGATTAATTACTGCAAAAGTTATTAATGAGATTGGTGTGAAATTTGATTGAGTATTATTAAAAGTTATTCATTTAGACGTAAATTCAGACGTCAATTCTCAACCGTTTTCCATGTAATTTTGCAGGCACCATCGGCTGTTATTACGGCAAGTGTCCTGTAAATTTGGCAAAGTTCGATTAATTATTGCAGAAGTTATTAATGAGGTTGGTTTGAAATTTGATTGAGAATTATTAAAAGTTATTCATATAGACGTCAATTCAGACGTAAATTCTCAACCGTTTTCGATGTAGTTTTACAGGCACCATCGGCTGGTATTACGGCAACTTCCGTGTAGATTTGGCAGAGTTTGATTAATTATTGCAGAAGTTATTAATGAGCTTGGTGTGAAATTTGATTGACTTTTATTAAAAGCTATTCATTTAGACGTCAATTCAAACGTCAATTCTCAACTGTTTCCCATGTATTTTTGCAGGCAACATTGGCTGTTATTACGGCAACTTCCCTGTAAATTTGGCGAAGTTTGATTAATTACTGCAAAAGTTATTAATGAGATTGGTGTGAAATTTGATTGAGTATTATTAAAAGTTATTCATTTAGACGTCAATTCAGACGCCAATTCTCAACCGTTTCCCATGTAGTTTTGCAGGCAACATTGGCTGTGATTACGGCAACTTCCCTGTAAATTTGGCGAAGTTTGATTAATTACTGCAAAAGTTATTAATGAGGTTGGTTTGAAATTTGATTGAGTATTATTAAAAGTTATTCATTTAGACGTCAATTCAGACGTCAATTCTCAACCGTTTTCGATGTAGTTTTGCAGGCACCATCGGCTGGTATTACGGCAACTTCCCTGTAAATATGGCGAAGTTTGATTAATTATTGCAGAAATTATTAATGAGCTTGGTGTGAAATTTGATTGACTATTATTAAAAGTTATTCATTTAGACGTCAATTCAGACGTCAATTCTCAACCGTTTTCCATGTAATTTTGCAGGCACCATCGGCTGGTATTACGGCAAGTGTCCTGTAAATTTGGCGAAGTTTGATTAATTACTGCAGAAGTTATTAATGAGGTTGGTTTGAAATTTGAATGACTTTTATTAAAAGCTATTCATTTAGACGTCAATTCAGACATCAATTCTCAACCGTTTTCGATGTAGTTTTGCAGGCAACATCGGCTGTTATTACGGCAACTTCCCTGTAAATTTGGCGAAGTTTGATTAATTATTGCAGAAGTTATTAATGAGCTTGGTGTGAAATGTGATTGACTTTTATTAAAAGCTATTCATTTAGACGTCAATTCAAACGTCAATTCTCAACTGTTTCCCATGTATTTTTGCAGGCACCATCGGCTGGTACGACGGCAACTTCCCTGTAAATTTGGCGAAGTTTGATTAATTACTGCAAAAGTTATTAATGAGATTGGTGTGAAATTTGATTGAGTATTATTAAAAGTTATTCATTTAGACGTCAATTCAGACGTCAATTCTCAACCGTTTCCCATGTAGTTTTGCAGGCAACATTGGCTGTTATTACGGCACCTTCCCTGTACATTTGGCGAAGTTTGTTTAATTACTGCAAAAGTTATTAATGAGGTTGGTTTGAAATTTGATTGAGTATTATTAAAAGTTATTCATTTAGACGTCAATTCAGACGTCAATCCTCAACCGTTTTCGATGTAGTTTTGCAGGCAACATTGGCTGTTATTATGGCAACTTCCCTGTAAATTTGGCGAAGTTTGTTTAATTACTGCAAAAGTTATTAATGAGGTTGGTTTGAAATTTGATTGAGTATTATTAAAAGTTATTCATTTAGACGTCAATTCAGACGTCAATCCTCAACCGTTTTCGATGTAGTTTTGCAGGCACCATCGGCTGGTACAACGGCAACTTCCCTGTAAATTTGGCGATGTTTGATTAATTACTGCAGAAGTTATTAATGAGGTTGGTTTGAAATTTGATTGACTTTTATTGAAAGCTATTCATTTAGACGTCAATTCAGACGTCAATTCTCAACCGTTTTCGATGTAGTTTTGCAGGCAACATTGGCTGTTATTACGGCAACTTCCCTGTAAATTTGGCGAAGTTTGATAAATTACTGCAAAAGTTATTAATGAGGTTGGTTTGAAATTTTATTGAGTATTATTAAAAGTTATTCATTTAGACGTCAATTCAGACGTCAATTCTCAACCGTTTTCCATGTAATTTTGCAGGCACCATCGGCTGGTATTACGGCAAGTGTCCTGTAAATTTGGCGAAGTTTGATTAATTACTGCATAAGTTATTAATGAGATTGGTGCGAAATTTGGTTGAGTATTATTAAAAGTTATTCATTTAGACTTCAATTCAGACGTCAATTCTCAACTGTTTTCCATGTAGTTTTGCAGGCACCATCGGCTGGTATAACGGCAACTTCCCTGTAAATTTGGCGAAGTTTGATTAATTATTGCAGAAGTTATTAATGAGCTTGGTGTGAAATTTGATTGACTACTATTAAAAGTTATTCATTTAGACGTCAATTCAGACGTCAATTCTCGACCGTTTTTTATGTAGTTTTGCAGGCAACATCGGCTGTTATTACGGCAACTTCCCTGTAAATTTGGCGAAGTTTGATTAATTATTGCAGAAGTTATTAATGAGCTTGGTGTGAAATTTGATTGACTATTATTAAAAGCTATTCATTTAGACGTCAATTCAAACGTCAATTCTCAACTGTTTCCCATGTATTTTTGCAGGCACCATCGGCTGGTACTACGGCAACTTCCCTGTAAATTTGGCGAAGTTTGATTAATTACTGCAAAAGTTATTAATGAGATTGGTGTGAAATTTGATTGAGTATTATTAAAAGTTATTCATTTAGACGTCAATTCAGACGTCAATTCTCAACCGTTTTCCATGTAATTTTGCAGGCACCATCGGCTGGTATTACGGCGAGTGTCCTGTAAATTTGGCGAAGTTTGATTAATTACAGCAAAATTTATTAATGAGATTGATGTGAAATTTGATTGAGTATTATTAAAAGCTATTCATTTAGACGTCAATTCAGACGTCAATTCTCAACCGTTTTCCATGTAGTTTTGCATTCAACATCGGCTGTTATTACGGCAACTTCCCTGTGAATTTGGCGAAGTTTGATTAATTATTGCAGAAGTTATTAATGAGCTTGGTGTGAAATTTGATTGACTTTTATTAAAAGCTATTCATTTAGACGTCAATTCAGACGTCAATTCTCAACTGTTTTCCATGTAGTTTTGCAGGCACCATCGGCTGGTATAACGGCAACTTCCCTGTAAATTTGGCGAAGTTTGATTAATTATTGCAGAAGTTATTAATGAGCTTGGTGTGAAATTTGATTGACTACTATTAAAAGTTATTCATTTAAACGTCAATTCAGACGTCAATTCTCGACCGTTTTTGATGTAGTTTTGCAGGCAACATCGGCTGTTATTACGGCAACTTCCCTGTAAATTTGGCGAAGTTTGATTAATTATTGCAGAAGTTATTAATGAGCTTGGTGTGAAATTTGATTGACTATTATTAAAAGCTATTCATTTAGACGTCAATTCAAACGTCAATTCTCAACTGTTTCCCATGTATTTTTGAAGGCACCATCGGCTGGTACTACGGCAACTTCCCTGTAAATTTGGCGAAGTTTGATTAATTACTGCAAAAGTTATTAATGAGATTGGTGTGAAATTTGATTGACTATTATTAAAAGCTATTCATTTAGACGTCAATTCAAACGTCAATTCTCAACTGTTTCCCATGTATTTTTGAAGGCACCATCGGCTGGTACTACGGCAACTTCCCTGTAAATTTGGCGAAGTTTGATTAATTACTGCAAAAGTTATTAATGAGATTGGTGTGAAATTTGATTGAGTATTATTAAAAGTTATTCATTTAGACATCAATTCAGACGTCAATTCTCAACCGTTTTCGATGTAGTTTTACAGGCACCATCGGCTGGTATTACGGCAAGTGTCCTGTAAATTTGGCAAAGTTCGATTAATTATTGCAGAAGTTATTAATGAGGTTGGTTTGAAATTTGATTGAGAATTATTAAAAGTTATTCATATAGACGTCAATTCAGACGTCAATTCTCAACCGTTTTCGATGTAGTTTTACAGGCACCATCGGCTGGTATCACGGCAACTTCCGTGTAGATTTGGCAGAGTTTGATTAATTATTGCAGAAGTTATTAATGAGCTTGGTGTGGAATTTGATTGACTTTTATTAAAAGTTATTCATTTAGACGTCAATTCAGACGTCAATTCTCATCCGTTTCCCATGTAGTTTTGCAGGCAACATTGGCTGTTATTACGGCAACTTCCCTGTAAATTTGGCGAAGTTTGATAAATTACTGCAAAAGTTATTAATGAGGTTGGTTTGAAATTTTATTGAGTATTATTAAAAGTTATTCATTTAGACGTCAATTCAGACGTCAATTCTCAACCGTTTTCGATGTAGTTTTGCAGGCACCATCGGCTGGTATCTCGGCAACTTCCCTGTAAATTTTGCGAAGTTTGATTAATTATTGCAGAAATTATTAATGAGCATGGTGTGAAATTTGATTGACTATTATTAAAAGTTCATTGAGACGTCAATTCAGACGTCAATTCTCAACCGTTTTCCATGTAGTTTTGCAGGCAACATTGGCTGTTATTACGGCAACTTCCCTGTAAATTTGGCGAAGTTTGATTTATTACTGCAAAAGTTATTAATGAGATTGGTGTGAAATTTGATTGAGTATTATTAAAAGTTATTCATTTAGACGTCAATTCAGACGTCAATTCTCAACCGTTTTCCATGTAATTTTGCAGGCACCATCGGCTGGTATTGCGGCAAGTGTCCTGTAAATTTGGCGAAGTTTGATTAATTACTGCAGAAGTTATTAATGAGGTTGGTTTGAAATTAGATTGACTTTTATTAAAAGCTATTCATTTAGACGTCAATTCAGACGTCAATTCTCAACCGTTTTCGATGTAGTTTTGCAGGCAACATCGGCTGTTATTACGGCAACTTCCCTGTAAATTTGGCGAAGTTTGATTAATTACTGCAAAAGTTATTAATGAGGTTGGTTTGAAATTTGATTGAGTATTATTAAAAGTTATTCATTTAGACGTCAATTCAGACGTCAATCCTCAACCGTTTCCCATGTAGTTTTGCAGGCAACATTGGCTGTTATTACGGCAACTTCCCTGTAAATTTGGCGAAGTTTGATTAATTACTGCAAAAGTTATTAATGAGGTTGGTTTGAAATTTGATTGAGTATTATTAAAAGTTATTCATTTAGACGTCAATTCAGACGTCAATCCTCAACCGTTTTCGATGTAGTTTTGCAGGCACCATTGGCTGGTATTACGGCAACTTCCCTGTAAATATGGCGAAGCTTGATTAATTATCGCAGAAATTATTAATGAGCTTGGTGTGAAATTTGATTGACTATTATTAAAAGTTATTCATTTAGACGTCAATTCAGACGTCAATTCTCAACCGTTTTCCATGTAGTTTTGCAGGCAACATCGGCTGTTATCACGGCAACTTCCCTGTAAATTTGGCAAAGTTTGATTAATTACTGCATAAGTTATTAATGTGATTGGTGCGAAATTTGCTTGAGTATTATTAAAAGTTATTCATTGAGACGTTAATTCAGACGTCAATTCTTAACTGTTTTCCATGTAGTTTTGCAGGCACCATCGGCTGGTACAACGGCAACTTCCCTGTAAATTTGGCGATGTTTGATTAATTACTGCAGAAGTTATTAATGAGGTTGGTTTGAAATTTGATTGACTTTAATTGAAAGCTATTCATTTAGACGTCAATTCAGACGTCAATTCTCAACCGTTTTCGATGTAGTTTTGCAGGCAACATTGGCTGGTATTACGGCAACTTCCGTGTAGATTTGGCGAAGTTTGATTATTTATTGCAGAAGTTATTAATGAGCTTGGTGTGGAATTTGATTGACTATTATTAAAAGTTATCATTAGACGTCAATTCAGACGTCAATTCTCATCCGTTTTCCCATGTAGTTTTGCAGGCAACATTGGCTGGTTATTACTGCAACTTCCCAGTAATTTGGCGAAGTTTGATTAATTACTGCAAAAGTTATTAATGAGGTTGGTTTGAAATTTGATTGAGTATTATTAAAAGTTATTCATTTAGACGTCAATTCAGACGTCAATTCTCAACCGTTTTCGATGTAGTTTTGCAGGCACCATCGGCTGGTATAACGGCAACTTCCCTGTAAATTTGGCGAAGTTTGATTAATTATTGCAGAAGTTATTAATGAGCTTGGTGTGAAATTTGATTGACTATTATTGAAAGTTATTCATTTAGACGTAAATTCAGACGTCAATTCTCAATCCGTTTCCCATGTAGGTTTTGCAGGCAACATTGGCTGTTATTACGGCAACTTCCCTGTAAATTTGGCGAAGTTTGATTAATTACTGCAAAAGTTATTAATGAGATTGGTGTGAAATTTGATTGAGTATTATTAAAAGTTATTCATTTAGACGTCAATTCAGACGTCAATTCTCAACCGTTTTCCATGTAATTTTGCAGGCACCATCGGCTGGTATTACGGCAAGTGTCCTGTAAATTTGGCGAAGATTGATTAATTACAGCAAAATTTATTAATGAGATTGATGTGAAATTTGATTGAGTATTATTAAAAGTTATTCATTTAGACGTCAATTCAGACGTCAATTCTCAACCGTTTTCGATGTAGTTTTGCAGGCACCATCGGCTGGTATTACGGCAACTTCCATGTAAATTTGGCAAAGTTTGATTAATTAGTGCAGAAGTTATTAATGAGGTTGGTTTGAAATTTGATTGACTATTATTAAAAGTTATTCATTTAGACGTCAATTCAGACGTCAATTCTCATCCGTTTTCCATGTAGTTTTGCAGGCAACATTGGCTGTTATTACGGCAACTTCCCTGTAAATTTGGCGAAGTGTGATTAATTACTGCAGAAGTTATTAATGAGCTTGGTGTGAAATTTGATTGACTATTATTAAAAGTTATTCATTTAGACGTCAATTCAGACGTCAATTCTCAACCGTTTTCGATGTAGTTTTGCAGTCACCATCGGCTGGTATTACGGCAACTTCCGTGTAAATTTGGCAAAGTTTGATTAATTAGTGCAGAAGATATTAATGAGGTTGGTTTGAAATTTGATTGACTATTATTAAAAGTTATTCATTTAGACGTCAATTCAGACGTCAATTCTCAACCGTTTCCCATGTAGTTTTGCAGGCAACATTGGCTGTTATTACGGCAACTTCCCTGTAAATTTGGCAAAGTTTGATTAATTACTGCAAAAGTTATTAATGAGATTGGTGTGAAATTTGATTGAATATTATTAAAAGTTATTCATTTAGACGTCAATTCAGACGTCAATTCTCAACCGTTTTCCATGTAGTTTTGCAGTCAACATCGGCTGTTATTACGGCAACTTCCCTGTCGATTTGGCGAAGTTTGATTAATTACTGCATAAGTTATTAATGAGATTGGTGCGATATTTGCTTGAGTATTATTAAAAGTTATTCATTTAGACGTCAATTCAGACGTCAATTCTCAACTGTTTTCCATGTAGTTTTGCAGGCACCATCGGCTGGTATAACGGCAACTTCCCTGTAAATTTGGCGAAGTTTGATTAATTATTGCAGAAGTTATTAATGAGCTTGGTGTGAAATTTGATTGACTACTATTAAAAGTTATTCATTTAGACGTCAATTCAGACGTCAATTCTCGACCGTTTTTGATGTAGTTTTGCAGGCAACATCGGCTGTTATTACGGCAACTTCCCTGTAAATTTGGCGAAGTTTGGTTAATTATTGCAGAAGTTATTAATGAGCTTGGTGTGAAATTTGATTGACTATATTAAAAGCTATTCATTTAGACGTCAATTCAAACGTCAATTCTCAACTGTTTCCCATGTATTTTTGCAGGCACCATCGGCTGGTACTACAGCTACTTCCCTGTAAATTTGGCGAAGTTTGATTAATTACTGCAAAAGTTATTAATGAGATTGGTGTGAAATTTGATTGAGTATTATTAAAAGTTATTCATTTAGACGTCAATTCAGACGTCAATTCTCAACCGTTTCCCATGTAGTTTTGCAGGCAACATTGGCTGTTATTACGGCAACTTCCCTGTATATTTGGCAAAGTTTGATTAATTACTGCAAAAGTTATTAATGAGGTTGGTTTGAAATTTGATTGAGTATTATTAAAAGTTATTCATTTAGACGTCAATTCAGACGTCAATTCTCAACCGTTTTTGATGTAGTTTTGCAGGCACCATCGGCTGGTATTACGGCAACTTCCCTGTAAATTTGGCGAAGTTTGATTAATTATTGCAGAAATTATTAATGAGCTTGGTGTGAAATTTGATTGACTATTATTAAAAGTTATTCATTTAGACGTCAATTCAGACGTAAATTCTCAACCGTTTTCCATGTAGTTTTGGCAGGCAACATCGGCTGTTATTACGGCAACTTCCCTGTAAATTTGGCGAAGTTTGATTAATTACTGCATAAGTTATTGATGAGATTGGTGCGAAATTTGCTTGAGTATTATTAAAAGTTATTCATTTAGACGTTAATTCAGACGTCAATTCTTAACTGTTTTCCATGTAGTTTTGCAGGCACCATCGGCTGGTACAACGGCAACTTCCCTGTAAATTTGGCGAAGTTTGATTAATTACTGCAGAAGTTATTAATGAGGTTGGTTTGAAATTCGATTGATAATTATTAAAGTTATTCATTTAGACGTCAATTCAGACGTTAATTCTCATCCGTTTTCCATGTAGTTTTGCAGGCAACATTGGCTTTTATTACGGCAACTTCCCTGTAAATTTGGCGAAGTTTGATTAATTACTGCAAAAGTTATTAATGAGCTTGGTGTGAAATTTGATTGACTATTATTAAAAGTTATTCATTTAGACGTCAATTCAGACGTCAATTCTCAACCGTTTCCCATGTAGTTTTGCAGGCAACATTGGCTGTTATTACGGCAACTTCCCTGTAAATTTTGCAAAGTTTGATTAATTACTGCAAAAGTTATTAATGATTGGTGTGAAATTTGATTGAGTATTATTAAAAGTTATTCATTTAGACGTCAATTCAGACGTCAATTCTCAACCGTTTTCCATGTAATTTTGCAGGCACCATCGGCTGGTATTACGGCAAGTGTCCTGTAAATTTGGCGAAGTTTGATTAATTACTGCAAAATTTATTAATGAGCTTGGTGTGAAATTTGATTGACTATTATTGAAAGTTATTCATTTAGACGTAAATTCAGACGTCAATTCTCAACCGTTTCCCATGTAGTTTTGCAGGCAACATTGGCTGTTATTACGGCAACTTCCCTGTAAATTTGGCGAAGTTTGATTAATTACTGCAAAAGTTATTAATGAGATTGGGTGTGAAATTTGATTGAGTATTATTAAAAGTTATTCATTTAGACGTCAATTCAGACGTCAATTCTCAACCGTTTTCCATGTAATTTTGCAGGCACCATCGGCTGGTATTACGGCAAGTGTCCTGTAAATTTGGCGAAGATTGATTAATTACAGCAAAATTTATTAATGAGATTGATGTGAAATTTGATTGAGTATTATTAAAAATTATTCATTTAGACGTCAATTCAGACGTCAATTCTCAACCGTTTTCGATGTAGTTTTGCAGGCACCATCGGCTGGTATTACGGCAACTTCCATGTAAATTTGGCAAAGTTTGATTAATTAGTGCAGAAGTTATTAATGAGGTTGGTTTGAAATTTGATTGACTATTATTAAAAGTTATTCATTTAGACGTCAATTCAGACGTCAATTCTCATCCGTTTTCCATGTAGTTTTGCAGGCAACATTGGCTGTTATTACGGCAACTTCCCTGTAAATTTGGCGAAGTGTGATTAATTACTGCAGAAGTTATTAATGAGCTTGGTGTGAAATTTGATTGACTATTATTAAAAGTTATTCATTTAGACGTCAATTCAGACGTCAATTCTCAACCGTTTTCGAT